>JAUMHI010000061.1:2774054-2803977 GCA_032359435.1 Enteromius unitaeniatus
AAAACTCCAATAACTACAAATGACTAATGTAACAGACTATGGCCTTATCATAAATTATTAAGGTCTCTCCGGATTTACATAATATAGACATGATTTGCAACTTCCCAAACAAGTAACATAAAATATAGCATGTCAATAAAGACAATTAAAAAAGAAACCACACTGTCCATCAGAAAGCCAAACTATGCCATTCATATTCATCTACAACTACATCTTGCAACATATTATTTCAAACGACATACAAGTAGGGTCCTGTCTTGGTTTAAAAAATGTGTTGCCGGCATTAAAGCGAGACAACATACCAGTATGATGCTAAAAAATTGTTCTGGGATGAGAAAGGCCACCATGAATATATGTATGAATGGAGGGGAAAAAAAATACTGTATGCCCCATAAAAATGCATCAACCTTACTACAGGAGATATTTAATGAAGCTGGTTATAACTGTGTGGAGATATTTGTACTGTTCAGCCAAAGGTTGAGAAACTAAAAGTATTTTTAGAGACCAAATGAAATGAGATATTCACAGTAAGCTGAAGTGCCCTCTATGTGTTTTTGTGCCAGTGCACTCAGTCCATGCAAACTATAGAGGCTTTATAAATCATTTATCAGATAGAGTGCAGGCTGTCCAAAAGGCAGGAGAGAGATGTGCATGTCATGAGGCCAAAAACCCGCAGGCTAACTTCCTGTAGTTTCCACCAGACCACAATCCTCTGCTTCTACCGTGGAAATCACTATAATACTCATAAATGCACATGAAATCACTTATTGTTCAACACTAACCCTCTGCAGGTTTCGATTTTTTTACCTGAATCTTTTTCATTCTAGTCAAATCTCCATAGTTATAAAATGACTTTGAAGCATGAAATTATACATCTGCTTGCATTAAAGAAAAACCTTTCTATTTGCTCCTTTTCAATAAAAAAGCCATTTTCTTGTTAACGAGAATAGTCTAATTACAGGGAGAGACCCAGGATTCAAATTATAGATGGTGGTTCAGACTTTGTTTGTTAGTGTACAGTAAATTAAATAATCACGTTATTCATTACAGCACTGTTTAGAGTGCACTGCATATTAAAATATTCCAGTGAACAAAGCATGACAGGAAGTCTAATGCTTTATCAAATGTATCCTCATATAGCTGGCTACACATTAAAAGCACTATGTTGTCAAAAGTACATACTTCATAAAGATACAGTACAACACAAGAATTAAAATTCAAAAATTCCATTAAAAAAAAAGATAAAAAGGATGGTGCATATATATATATATATAATAATAAATAATAACATAATATAATAAAAGGTCAATTTAAAAAATCTGAATGCATATTCAGAAGACTGTATTCAGAAAGCAGAATGGGAAATAACAATAATAATCAATAATAATAGTTCACTTAAATGTAATGAACCAAAAATCTAACAAAAAGAATGAGAGTTCAAACAACTGATAAAATCATCACAATAATTCACAAGTAATCCACTTGTGCAAGTGATGTAAAACTAAATTTCCCCAAATCTGTTCTGATTTAGAAACTACATCTACATTTTGGATGACCTGAGGGTAATTACATTTTCATTTTTGGGATCATTTAATTAATTCCAAAGGATCTTGCATACAGTTTAGAACTGTTGACATGTGAATTGGGACAAATTTGTAAGTGAGACATGGTGTAAATGTGGAAGAACAGTGATACTAAACACAGAACAAAGTGAAGAAAAGTGTGCCCAGACAACCTTCACGAGCAGGAGAACATCTGTGACCCCCCACATGACTGTCAGCCTGAATCACATCTCCGGTCGCCGGAGGTTCTGGGAAGGTGATAACCTGAGCATCCCTCCTGTACTTTACTGCACATACAGCTGCTCTATTGTTTTAGCGTGTCAGTGTGTCCTATTGCACTCACACAGGTTGTCAGATTACCGCAAAGCCGGTGCTGAATCAACAAGTCCTTCTCATCAGAATGTCATCGGTGTAACACTTTACACACCTCACCTGTAATTACCTCATGCGCTCCTTCCAAACACACACACACACACACACAGTGAGGTACTTTGATGGAGTGTAATGATGGAAAACATGCTGAACAACAAAAACAGAGGAGAAAAACACTAACTAGATTGTTATTGTACTAATTTTGAGAATAAATGTTTTTAGGCAAAAACTTAAGTAAATATTATAAACACTTCCATTGGGGCCTATGTGATTTTTATATATGTATGTGTATGTGTGTGTGTACGCATACTTTTATTCAGCAAGGGCATAAAGGGCATAAATGCACCTTAAAAAACAACAACACTTAGATCCCAAATTTCAGAACACAAATATGCTGTATGCATGGATGTACATTATTCAACATGCATTAAAAAATAAATGGTAAAGTAACTGTTTTCAATTATATATATACTATACTATACTATAAACTATATTTCCATGATACAATATTCTGGTGCCTGTAGGACCCTCTATTCATTTAGTGATTTACATGTGGTCGGGTTGATTGATTGATTAATGGGTGGTTGAACAGACTTTGTACCACACATATCAGGTGTCCTAAAATCCAAACCTTACTAAAAATAAGCTGAAAAGGCTTTGTTTTGGATTTAGACCCAGAAGGAAGTGAAGGCAGAGATGAAACCCAAGTCTCCATCTCAGCAGCCCTGAGCAAAAGCGTTTATTCTTATCTGCAGTATCTGACAGATGACTCAAGCAGAGGTCAGTCTGAGCAGCCGTGTAGGTGTTAACAGCAGGGATAAAGCCTCTTCTCTTGAGCTCAGTGCAGAGTTATTTAGCATGGGACGCCTGCATGCAGGTGCAAAATAACCACAACATAAGCCTGCAGGGAACTTGTGTATTACAGTGACATGTTTGAGCACACATGCCACAAATTCTGTATGTCATTCTCAATCCATTTAGAGAGATAGTTCAGCCAAAAACGAAAATCATTTACTCATGTTGTTCCAAACCGCTACGAGTTCTTTGTTCTGTAAAACACAAAAGAAGATATTTTTTGAAAAAGTCAGAGTCCAAAATAACACTGGACCGATGAATTTCATTGCATGGCCAAACCAACCCACAGATATATTTTTTCCGAAATATTTTCATTTGTGTTCTGCAAAAGAAAGAAAGTAAAACATATTTGAAACAAAATAAGGGTGAGAAAGTGATAGATTTTTATTTGTGGGTTATTTTAAGGTAAAGTGTGTAAATTCTGAAAGAATAAAACAAACAAACAAACAACAACAATAATAATAATACAATTATTATTAAATAAAAAAGTAGTAGTTACCATATAGCTCTTAATAATCCTAATAATTATGATAGGTGAAGTGCATAAATTCTAAAAGAATAAACAAAAATAAATAAATAAATAAATAATAATAATAAAAAACATTATTATTATTTAAAAATAATAGTAGTAATTACCATATAGTTCTTAATAATCCTAATAATAACGACAGGTGAATTAATAAATTAACTAACTAAAATGCATAATAACAACAACAACAATTATAATTATCATTATTGCTGTAATTACCAGATAGCTTTTAAAAATCATACCCAGAAAATGTATAAATTTATCTATCTATAAAAATATTAATTATAAATAAAAATACAAAAAATATGTAATACAAAACAGTAAACAAATATTAAAGATTAAAGTACAGCTAACCAATACAATAAAATACTAATCATCTTAATCCATGTAGCCAATTTCAATTAACAATTTCTTGTCTAATGTCTGGTCCAGAATGCATAAACGCTAACCTTGTATCTAATCTATTTAGGATGGAATAGTCCAGAAATAGATTGGTAAAGAAATGGAGGTGTACTTGTCCACCAAACAGAAGTGAAAAAATGAGTTATTAAAAATCTCTGGGAATCAACATACAAATGGTTTACTTAAAAGTAGTTTGTGCAGATGGGGGAAAAGCATTTTAACATCCCTGAAATGACACACTTCACCTTTAGATTCCCATCTCTCCACACTCTCCACACTCATTCATCTGCTCTCTTGTACTAGCCTCTCCCATGCATGCCATCGGGAGCTTTATTCCTGACGTGCTCCTGTCAGCACAGTGATGATCACAGATGACAGGGCCTGCTGAGGACAGGCTCCCTGGGGCTGATGGTCCAGGTCCGGTCTGACAGACTCAACACATCATCAGATGCTTTCGAGGGATGAGTGGGACAGACATGGAGCAAAAGAGCACGGAAAACAGAACATTGAGGAGAACAGGGATGATAGATAGCGATCCCGCTAGAACACAATGAGGCGGGGAGAAGCCCTTTCCAGGAGCGATGGGGTGAAAGTGAGAGGAATCGAAAAATGAGGATAAAGGGAGGATGAGAGAGATCAGGGAAGGGAAGACAGATCTGAAGGGCTGTTCACGAGCCTCACCTTGTCCTCAGTGATACAGCGTGTGCACTGACACAGGAAGTGGTATTGCTCCTGCAAATGGGAACGCCTCTCTTTGCTGGTCGCGAGGATGTCAGTGTAGCTTATGGTGAGCTAAAGAGAATGAGAAAGAGTTTAGAGATGATTCAATCTCAGACAAGCAGCGGAATCATCTGAGAGAGATACAATAAACACAGTGCAGCTCACTAGGGCTTGCTGAAGTTTGCGGAAGTTTGTATTAAATAATGAAAGTCTGCCTGCTGAGCTAACATTTGAAAACCACATGGTCGTTTCTCTTTGGTCCAATTCTGCAGGATGTAAACAAAATAGAAAATGTGTCTGCTTTGCTTTATTGCGCATATGTTTGTGTTTATGTGTTCAACCATCTTCAAGGCTTGTTAACACAGCTCACAGTTGGATAATCGAGCGAAAAAGACTAAATTGCTGTTGAATTATTAGGAGCTAATCGTTTTAATAATTTTCATCAATTATTGCATTTTCTGATGACTTTAAAAGTTTGTTATTTTATTTTACTCATTTGCTTTTTTATTTAGTTATTGATTTTCTTTATGTACGTCCAATTACAGATGTGTTTATATAGTTTAGTGTTACATACTATCTGTTATTTTTAAAAAGAATGCATAAAGTCCCAACGTAACATTAATATCATATTTATAATTACAGACATTCTTAAATTCTGAAGTATTAAACAATAGCAAGCTGCAACTAAATACTGTTTCCCATAATGCTTGACTATCTACTTCCCCATTTGGGATATATATATATACACACATGTAAAATATCTGAAAAAATATAATATGAGAAAAAAAAAAACTAAAAATGGCAACAACAAAAAAAAAATTAAATAGACTTAAGTTCATTTATTTAAAATCTTTTTAAATTTTTTATATTTATATATCTATATATTTTTTATCTTATTTTATTTATTCTTTTTTTTCTGGTAATTTTTCTTGTAGCAAATGAATAAGAGGCGATACTAACATTAATATGACCCATTTGACCGCAATGCCTAAATAAATTTTTCCCTTCAAATTGGATGAAAAATATAAAAAATATATACAACAAAAATATTAAATAAATAATATTAAAATATAAAACAAACGCATATACTTCTTAGATGACAGCTACAAACCACTGAATGAATTAAATATGCAATATTGTAAGCTCATGTGAAAACAATGTAGCATGTTAGTATTGTAAACACATCACGCACATCACGGTATGCAGAAAGCTATTTAACTTTCAAACCTCTGAGAGGTCCAATATAGAAAGCGAGAGAAAACTGAAAGCAGTTTTTCCAATGAATGAGTTATTGAGTAGAGAGAGAGAAAGAGAAAGAGAAAGGCAGATAGGACGAGCAGAGTACATAAAACTAAACATGAGTAAACACAGAAAGCAACAGAAACAGGAAGAGGAGAAAACGAAAAACAGATCCAAAATGAGTATGACCCTTATGGGCAAACAGCAGTGTGTGTACAGCGTGCAGATGTGTGTGGGTGTATGAATGATAATCGAGCCGCGAGTGTGTGTAAACAAAGTCTGCAGGACGATGTATTCTGCCGTCGTATATCCTACAGATATAGTGTGAATTCTCATTACTTCCTGTGTACAGAGAGTTTGCTGGTAATTTCATCCTCTGGTTCACTTCCTCTCTCTGTCAGAGGTAAATTAAGCATGACTGCTTGATTTACTTTGGAATATCTCAACTTTCAGACAGAATGGCCGCATAATAAGAGTTTCTGTATCTTAGAGGCTAAAACCACATCCAGCCCGAATGGATTCAGGTGTTAATGTATATGAATAATGTATATGCATATCTTGGCTCTCTGCTGGTGGTGTGTGTGATGGATGTGTGCGGTCATGCAAACAGGTTTAAATGAGCTTCGATTAGTCAGGACTAATTGTTAAAGAGTTCTGAATAAGAGCAGATGCTAAATGTGCATGCAGGATGTTTCTTTTAAATTTATTCATCAGACGACTGCATTATGATGAAGCTGATCTGGAAGGAGGCTCTGTTAAGTGCCTGCACTTGGGAAACTGTGGTGTGGTGTGTGTAATTTAATGACAGTTAAAATACTTTCTCCTGCCCCAGTTTCATATGAACAGACAATTGCAAGAACGCTGTTTGTGGGCTTAATGTATAAACACTGTGGCTCCATGGCACTATGAAAGTATTACTATGTTTATCTGAGCGGCCCGCCAGAGCTCTTTCATTGGCCGGAGTGAGACTGGAGTAGGAGACTGTGTTGTTATGATTACTAACAAAAAAAAATTGTTAATGGAAATAGAAATTGAAAATAAAAAGGAACATTACTGGGAAAAATTTTAACTAAAATACATTATTGTGACTCCCAAAACTAAGTAAAATATAATTTATATATATATATATATATATATATGTAGGGTTACACTTTATTTTGATAGTCCATTTAGACATTCTACTAACCATAAGTAACTTTGAATCTACATGTCAACTAAATGTTAACTAATTCTCATTAATTCACAACTACATGTCTACTAACTCTCAGAGTAGGCTGTTAAGGTTTAGGGTTAGTAGAATAAACGTTTCTAATAGTCAGTAATGCAGTGTGTTGTGGACAAATCAAAATAAAGTGTTAGAAGATAGTAAGCAGACAGTCTACTAATACTCTAATGACTGCTAGTTCACATGTAGTTACAAAGTTACTAACTGTTAGTAGAATATCTAAAGTGGACTATCAAAATAAAGTGTTACCATAAACTAAAACAGCTAAGTAAAGTAAATAAAGATATACAAATTAAATATAATAAAAATATAAATTGGAAAATAATAGATAAAAAATAAACAGAACAATAGATCCAGTTAATTATATATATACACAATTAATTAAAGATAAAATTAATAAAAGACTAATTTAAGAGAATAAATAAATAAGAAAAAAATGTTTGATATGATTATTAATTATTATCATTATTATTACCGTTATGAAAACTGAGTGAAAATATTTTGTTAAACATAAAAAAACGTAAAATATAAAAAATAAAACAAAACTAAAATGATAAAACTAAATTAATCTGTAATAAACAAAATAACAATAAATTAATTAAAATAAACACAAAACATGATAAAGCATAAACAACAAAAAACAATACAACTAAATTAAATCTAACAGTAACAGAGTGTGAATTATTATTATTATTATTATTCAATCTAATAAAAAAATTATATACTTTAATGGATATGGAAAACATGTTTGACAAGTCATTAAAATTCAATTTGATGTTAAAGAAATGGCTGAAAAACAAAAACTGGCAACTAGTAATATTGTCCAGGGCCCTGTTGCAGCACAGACCCATGCTTATAGTTTTCTCTCAGTACCTATGAATTTAAAGAGCCCTGGGTCAGAATGAAAAAGTCATACATTGAGAGAGAGAGAGAGAGAGAGAGACAGACTAGAAATAAAACTAAAGCCTAAAGTGTGTGTGTGTGTGTGTGTGTGTGTGTGTGTGTGTGTGAGAGTGTGTATGGATGAACATGTGCTGTACCTCTTCACAGGGTCTGATGAGACGAATGGCTCGAAGCTGGAGTCTCTTGCCCTCAAAGATCATGACACAGTTGGGCTGGCAGTCGTGGTTCAGCAGAGACATGCTGGGACAGATAAACACCAAACAAACCTCTTCAACAGAGCTTAACACAATTCACCAGAAACGGATCCTCTCCATACTTAATTAGGCCTTCATGAGGATACAGATCGGGACGAGTAAGCTTTTAGCACAGAAACTGGTCGCTTAAAAGTACAATTTTTTTTACTAGATCATTATTTCAGTAACAATTTACAATAAGGTTCATTAGTTAATGACAGTAAACAAGAATGAACAACACTTCAAAAGCATTTATTAATTGTAGTTAATGTTAATTTTAGCATTTACTAATGCATTATTAAAATCACAAATAGTGTTTGTTATCATTAGTTAGTGCACTGTGAACTAACATGAATAAACTATAAATTATTGTACTTTCATTAACTAACATTAACAAATAATACAGAAAACGCAGTGGTAATTTTTTGTTCATTACCTAATGTTAATAAATGGCATCTTATCATAAAGTGTTACCATTATTTCTTGTCCATGTAAAACAGAGAGTGCTGCCAGGTTAAACCCAGGTTGATTTAACAAATAAGACCCAGCTGTGGTGGATTTACTGTAGTTCAGCCTGTCAAAACACATCCACAAAACTTCTACAAACTCTCTTTTTCTCTGTTTCTCTTTCTCTCAGTAAATTAATTATTATTTTTTAATTGTTTTCCTCCTCAAACAAAGTTTAAATCAAACCGCAAATCCCTCATACTCTCATTTCTCTTGATCCAAATAAATAATACACAAGAACTACTAAATAATGGAACATAAATCAGGCATCACTAATTAATGGAGTAAAGAAACAAGTTGCTAGAGTCAAAAGACACAGAACACAAGCGGGCTGACATGTTTGCTAGCGGGACATTTGTCCTCTTGAATGTGATATGATGTAACCTGCCGCCTTTCTGAGGATGACAAACTGAAGGCGACAAGGCGAGAATGACAGCAACGAAAGACACTGATGTGACAACTATGATCTTTTTAAGAATCTTGTGCTTTAAGGTGAGATCATCACCGCTGATGCTGTTAGTGATGTCACACTGGCAATTTAATACTGCTACTTTTACATTTACAAACATGCATCTTGACAAACCAGATTTTAAAGTGAATGATTCTTCCAGTATATGTATATATATATATATTTAATGTAATGATAATTAATTTTTACAGTTAAAATATATTCAGTAATATCAATTATAAATTATATAAATTAAATATAAAACATATGTATATTTAAATCTATCTATCTATCTGAATGAATGAATAAATCAATTAACTAATTAAACTATCATGTCTTATAACAAATAATTTAATTAAATATATAATAAATCTTTTTAAAAGATAAAAAAATGTATATGCACAATTATAATTTATAATTTGAAAAACTTAATTTTTTTAAATTTAATATATGTACTCATATTGTTCCAAACCTATTTAGTTTTCTTTCTTCTGTAAAACACAAAAGTAGATATTTTACAGACATTTTTCTAAAAGAATGTACAGTTATGTATAATGTTAATCTCCAAAAAGGAGGAAGGAAATTATATATAGTCAAAATGAAAAAAAATAAAATAAAATAAAATTGATAGTAACAAAATAAAACGGGTTTGAAACAACATGAGATTCACTGAATATTAAAATGTTCTATTCTGGGCTAAAATATTATTTTAGTGTTCAATAAATGCAAGTTATTTTAAAGTGCCCAACCAGTCTAAAATATTATTTTCAAATATATGTGTGCAAATCATGTTTGAAGTCTTGTTACATCAGCTATGCTTCCTTTTGGTGAGATTTCAAAAGATATTGAGCTGAATGCATGTATTTACATTCACACAAGCATGACAGAACAAACACAGCAATTATGAATCAAGCGCGAAAGCACAATTATCCTTTATATGCGGATAGGAATACATGCTATCCTGCTCTTCCAGGCTTCTGCTAATGCATCGGAAGTCATTCAAGAAGCCAGAGCAACAAATTACTCGTGTTTGTCATGGTCTGGGGAAGATTGAACAGAGCCTAAGCAAAGGGTATAAAGCGGGCTTAGAGTCGGCCCACCCAGCCGACGGTAAACAGACGGGCCTCGCTCTCACGGGACCATCTTTCTGCGTCATTATAATTTCTCTGAGACGTCGACAACAATGTCTGAAGCCTTGATTCTGCCTCACATCCGATCTGAAGACTTCATAGCTCATATCTAAACAACAATTTCGACATCTGCCTTTCTGGTTCTGTTTGTTCTCTGTAATCCCAGAGGCTCACATTCATAGACGAGAAATGTTTCCCATGGATGGTGAATGTGGAAGTCGTGCCAGTTTAATAGCCCACACAGGGAGGCTGCTTCTAGATATTTATGAAGACATTTTACCTTTAAAAGTGAGATATTTTGCTCTCCTTTCACAGGTTTTGCAAGAAAGACCATAATAATGAAATCTACCATGCATAAATTCCTAATAAATTATTAGTAGTGCTGTCAAATGATTAATCGCATCCAAAACAAAAGTTTCTGTTTACTTAATATATGTGTGTGTGTTATAATAAATACCTAATAAAAACATACAGCATATATTTTACAAATATTTACATATAAATTATATCATATATAAATATCTACAAAAATGTACATTTTTTCTTAAATATATACATGCATGTGTGTGTATCTATACATACACCATAAATAAACACAGTACACACATATACATTTTGGATTTGATTAATCATTTGACAGCACTAATTATTAGCGCATGAAAGGCCTCACCCTCTGAGCTCTGATGATCAAGCTTCACACAAAAGCACATTTTCAGTATATTGTTTAAGCCAGCTATTATTTTAAAAGGAATACATAAAATCAAATCAAAATTAAATGAGAGCTCATTTGCATTTTAATAAAATAACCTTTTTACAATCCAAAATATCAAAATATTAAGTAAGTTGCATAAATTCAAAAAGTTACAGAAATAATGGACAATATACATTAATCGTAATAATATATATTAATTATAAATTATACACACACAACATAACACAAGAGCAGTAAAAACTAACAAAATATCATTTTTGGGGGGGTATTCATTTATTCAGTTATACAGCTGAGTTATATGAATTTTCAAGTATAACTTTTAAAGTGCCCCTATTATGCCTTTTCAAATATGATCTTTCATGCAGCGTGTCATGTAGCTGTATATGAACATAAATTATCTGCAAAGTTGTGAAGCTGACAGTGCGCGATAAATAAAGTTATTGTCTATCAAAAAAAGAGTCGGCTCACATTCGCCTAAATGAGTAACGGATCCACGTCATGAAGTAACACATGTGCATAATCCGCCCACGTTCTACGTCACGAAAAACATGCCCCGCCCCCAAACAGTACAATCTCCACATCGATTACATCAAGTGAAGAAGACGCTGTATCCAGTGAGAGTTCATTTGTTTTATATGCCCTTCTGAAAGATGAATCTACAAATAAAGAGTGATTAACATTCATTCTTTTCAACAACATCCTAAAGCAGTACAATCTCTTGTTATGTTCGCATCATTTTACTGATGACTGCTTTTCCAGTCTTGGAGTACAATGCAATATTCACCAAATGTCTTAAAAGATGGACCAGTGGCCAGTTTATATGGACCGGCTTGCTCCTCTGAACTTCTACCTATAAGTGTGATTAATAATTGATGATTGTATTTTCTAGCGATGGTTCAAAAGACATATTTGTGTACATTATATACATGTCTTGGTAACCGGCTAACTTGCGTTTCTGTAGTTCTGTTGTTCAGCTGTGGGCCCAATGTAGTCTAATACTATGATTGATGCAGCTTGACTGTCTGTCCGTCTCATCATTAGTTTAAGGCCCTAGGGAAGACGCAGATATTTCCCTGTGATTTGGCCTCTCATTTACACAAAAACCCAGTTTTTATCACAGAAAACGATTATTTCAGAAAACTGGAGATTTCTGATAACGCCAGTTATGTGTTGCCGTGTCAACTGAGAGCAACGGGATTTTACGTTCTCAAACGTCACATTATGCGCCAGAAAATGCTTAACGTCATGTGAGCGCCCTATTTACACACAGTAGGTTTGGCATAGGTATTATGGCGCTCAACAGCGTATTATTGCGGGTTAATATAAATGACAATTTTTTTGAAACTGATGAGCACAATGTTATTATTGAAAATGGAGGGGAGGAAATATTTGTTTCTCTAAATACCTGATGTTTAACGCAGTGTTTTGCATTATACAATGGCATAATAGGGGCACTTTAATTACTTAAAATCAAAACATTATTTTTGATATAACAACAATTTTCCTCCCCCTCTCTGGTTATATTAAACTACTGTACCTTTAAGACTTCTATATATCAATGACTGTATCTGTTATGGTGGTTTAATCTTCATGTAGTAGCAGTTCACACGTTGTTCATCAGAAAGGCAGGTTGCTGCTCAGTTGAACAGGTGTTGATGTATAAATGTAGGCGGTCATATGTTAATGCGCATATGTTCATGATGTCTGAATCCTAATTTACCAAATTTTGCTGCTTAGTTCCCATAAACAGTCTGGGTGGAGCTTTGCGTTGCATTCGCTTACAAAGCAGACTGGACTCTTTTGTTTTAAAAGAGTAAAGAAAATCCTGTTTTCCAAGACATGCCTCCGTTAAGCCATATCAAATAAATGAGACCAATTTGAGCTTATCAATGCTGTCAGAAAATAGTTGTTAGCTAAGCCCTTGTCTGCACATACACAAGACATTTAGCTCAAAGCAGACTATTTAACCTGAGTGAAACCCTCTTTTATGATCCTCCCTTAATCTGCACTTTTGATTATTCACCCATAAACGGCCCCTAAGAGCCCGACGCTCATCACTTACACACACGGCCTAAACTCAATCTTTACATGTGGTTTCTAAGTAATACCGAAAGAAAATATATCTCATTAGAGCGAGTCTGTGCTTGCAGCCGTAAGCGCCGTGCTCTGTCAACAGAAGACGAGCGAAAGAATGAAATAATGCTGAACAGAGCTGGGTAATGAGAGAATATGGAGGACAACGGGATGAATTCCTCTTATCTTCTACAAAACATAATACCTGGGTATTGCTAAGCAGCCTGAAACATCAAGAGACAAGGTGAATAGCAATCCGCTGCGCTCATTTATTAATGTTTCCAAATAACAGTGCAGAAGGTGGCCATTAACTGCCGGAAAACAGAAAGAAAAGCTGTTCCTGGCACACCCTCAACACCTGAACATAGCTTCAGTTTACTGCATTTTCACAACAGCCCAGACTGACGCAACTGATACGAGGATATGATGTCAACATCACCCACTTAGCACTAACTGCTTTTGGCCCTGCGTGTGGACTTTTATAAATAAACTCTCTTAAAACACACTCAGACTAGTTTAGTTCGTCTGCTAACGGTGTTTATACAAGGCTTGCAATTTATTTACACTGTTCTGAAGCGTCTGTGTGAACAGGGAATATTCCCATCACATTTCAAATGATATATTTTGCTATCCTGAGATGGAAATTTTGGTGGTGGAAATGATATTTAGACACTTTTGGAATAAAATGACAGTCCTTTATCTCACTAAATAAATAAATACATAAAGATACAATAAATAAAACACAACTAAAAACAAATACAAATATAAAAGATGTGAAAAATTAATGCTAAAATAAATAAATACTAAAATAAAAAAATGTATAAAATGCTCCTTTTTGCATAATTTGACAAAAAAGAACATTATTATATTATTATTATTTTAAATACATATAATGAGTTATAACTTCCTTTTAAAAATAAATAAATAGATACGCAGATAAACAAATAAAAATGCTAATAGTGCTCACAAAATGCTCATAAAAGTTTTTGTTTGCAGAATTTATGTGCATATTTATTAAGTATATATAAATGCACACACAAACATATATTTTAAAAATATTTTCATGTATTTACAAGTCTATAATTATATTCATATAATGCATATTATAAATAAATATATTTGATACATAAAAATCTAATATTTTCTGAAATATATACATGCATGTGTGTATGTATATGTATGTATATAAGTGTACACATATGGTTATGGTAACAAACGTTTATTTTGGATGCTAAACTTTATTTTGGATATATTTATGCAATAATAAAAAAATTTTTTGTCTAATTCACTTTTTGTATATTTCAATATATTTTTTTTTTTTATGTTTAAGTCAGAAAAAGGATGGCACAATAAAATCTATAATCACATAATAGTCAGTTGTATAATAATATAGTTATCCAATTAGTTTTAACAGTTTCTGTTACTTTTAATAAACCCCTGGGACCTTAAAGTGTGGCCACTGCTAAAGAAACACCCAATTATCCCTCAGAATTTCCAAGACCTGAATGGGGTGTTAAAGTGGGAAACAAATAGTCACAAATGTTCCTGGGTTTCACACATGACAGCGTCTGCATGCGGCAGGGCGTCTGTAAAAGCTTTATGGATTTCTGCTGCTGGGTTTTGTCAGGCCACAGCACAACAGACTGCTTGCCACGGGTTTGCTGGAGCTTAATTTGGGTGCTGCATATACACCCTCTTCCCCTGATAACTGTGGCCCAACGGGGCCAGGATGGCACAAATCCCCCCGCCAGCTCCAGACACAACCACAGGGATTAGCTGCTTCACATCCAGCCTGAGAACAAGTGTTACACTGGAGTCACCACAGCTGACCGTTTTAACACACCTCAATATGCTCCGGCATTCAGCAGCAGAGCAGAGAAACTGACAGCGCGTGTCACATTTCAGCTATTAAAATAGACAGGGATAAAACACCCTGTTATCTTTTATAAATGGATGCACTGTTCATTGTTCAACCAAGTAGACAAAAAAAGACATTGCTACCTCAGTGCTACCTACAGAACATATGCCAGTCTTCTACAAATCTTTTCATACACACACACACATTTATATAAATGTGTGTGTGTGTGTGTGTGTGTATGACAAATTTACAAATAACCTCATACAAATATATATATATATATAGACAGACAGAGAGAGAAAGAGAGAGAGAAATAGATAGATAGATAGATAGATAGATAATATCTCTCCCTTAAACGTATTAATTTTTATAGCTTTTTTTACATTGTAATGTTTCCTGAAATAAAATAATAATTGTGCCTATTTAAGTATATTTTTAATTAATTATTTTATTTTATTATTATTGGGAATTTTCACTCACTTTCACTCCCTCATCATTCAGATCTGTTGAATAAACTGTGCAAGAGTTATGTCAAGGTTTAACACACCAAAGGTCATTAATATTTAGAAAGAAATGCAATGATAATTAACATTTAACAACTAATCAAATCCCAGTGGATAAAATCAAGCCATGCACTATATCTCTACTTCATCTGAATGATGCCACATCACAGAAGCAGAATGCTTTGTGAATGTCACTCCACATCCTCTTGAAAAAACACCACTGGGTTGTGTTAAAATTGGCCTTTAGTAACGGGAAATTACTAAAGATCTATAGCTCATCTGTAGGTGAAAAAAATAGCAACTGGTGACAATTGCGGGCATGAAGATTAATTATGAAAGACGTCAGTGCTGATAAAAGTGTAATTTAAGAGCAGTTCATCTCTGGGTCTCGGCCCTGTCATCTGCAGAGCGTGACGGGATGCTGCACTGACACCGGCCTGTCACATTTTAATTGCAATCTCTCTCTACAAGAAAACAGAGAGGACCAAAAAAGATACAGTTCCAGTCCTTTTTATGTAAGACGGATCATAAGTCTAAAATAAATAATGCATCAATTATTTTACTTGAACTTTGCTTGCATTGTACTGTATATACCATTAACATTGCACATTTCTAATATACCAATACTAAATAAGTCATTCTCATCTGGAAGCTTCAAAAAGTGTTTTTTTTTTTTAGCATTGGCATATTTCAGCCCAGAAGATTCTTACAAAGCAATTTGCAGAGGAAATCCCCTCTATTTTAGTGCTCACAATGTGTCTCGGCAACTTGTAATTTGGTCACACTGAAAGCCGAATGTCTGTTTATGTGTAATTATTCTGCGTTTGCTCCGACTCCTGGGTGTGTGTGAAGGGGAGCTTCCCTCAGGCGTGTTCAGTAGCAGAGAGCAAATCGTAGCATGTAATCCTAACTCATGTCAGAATGCCTCTTTATGACTGCAGAGCTAATAATACAAATATGTTTTCTGTCACACAAATCTGCTGGGCATGGCGAGCGCGAAAACAAGAACAGTGCCTCAACTGACTCAAACACAAGGGTATTGTGGGTAGAGTCATTTTTAAAATGAGGAAAAACAAAGACAATGAATGCACTGTGCTACAAGCTGCAAATATATAATTAAATTAGACTGTATGAAGAGCCTGTTTAATATTTCATCTGAAGTATGCTTTTCACTGATGTAGTTGTCTCCTTCATAAACAAGCACACTAACATTTGATGGAAAAGCTCAAAAGGGAAAAAAAAATATTAAAATGATGAATAGGCTTTGTGTATACACCAATAATTTATTTAATTCAATCTGCAAATTGTTTTAACAATTCTCAAAAATGATGCTTTTTATTGTGCACTTCAATTAATATCAATCAAACTGCATTTGGGTCATTTTGTTTAATATCTAATATATATTTTATATATACTATTTTACTACTATATTATCTATCATATACTATATATACTACAGACCCACAAACACACACACATATAAATATATATATACACAAAATGATTTTAATACAATCACTTTTATTTTACTTCAAAAATATAATTATAATATTATATGAATTAAAACACATTTAACTTAATTTAATTTTAATAAATAATTGAAGTTCATTTTAAGCATCCTTTATTGTTAATATATGTAATAACTTTACAATTTTTTGTAATTTAATGTATTTGTAATTTTATCACTTACTAACTATATCTTGAAGTTTTTTTTATTACTATTTTTGTTTTTAATTATATATAAAAAAAATAAAAAAAATAAAAATTATATATATATATATATATATATATATATATATAAATGTATTAATAATGACTAGGTTATGCAATTATTTTCATTTATTTTAATTACAGACTTGTACATTTTATGTAATACCGTAATCAAAATATTTGTATTAATTAAAATGTATTACATTATTACATCTAATTTTAATTAATATGAAGAACAATTACATTGTAACAATTTGTAATAATATTAATTTTATGTAATAATATTTTCACTTAATCAGTAATTGTATGATGATTTTGTTTGTAAGTATGAACAGTATTAACAGTGACACTTTCCTTAGCAACTACTGTAGCTGTAATAACGTTCAAGGCATGCTGGGATGTGGCTGGCTCATGTCACTCACCTGGGGTAAAGTCCCACCCCCACGTCCTGCAGTTCTCCATCACTGATGCTGAAACAGTTACAGGTCACCTGTGTAAGAACATGACAAACAGCTGTGAGACGCACATCTCTACATCTCACTGAGGACATAACATTCTCTTCTGATCATTAGTTCTGTGGTGCTAATATGACCATTTGTGTCTTTTTCCTCCCATTGAGAAAGAAATCATGCAGCCTGCCAAAAATGCTTATGCAAATGTAAAACTCATAATTTGGTGATACCAGACTTGAATACGTTGTTCTGATTTCAGCCAGATCCCAGATGTTTACTATCATTCCCCTCACGGAGGAGCACGAGGGGCTCGTTGAGTGAGATCTGTGTGTGTGTGTTTGGTCTGATTGCTGCAGGGCAGTGCGCTGCAGAACTCCATCTGGACAGAGTCTCCCGGAGAGATGGGACAAACGCATCCAAAACGAGTCACAACAAACCCAAATGAGAAAGCATAGGACTGCAGCGGGCACTTCTGACAGCTTTTTAGATTGGACTCTGTGGGACAGATGAGTGATGTGTGGAAACTCATAAATAGACGGTGTGAGTGTTGTTGACACGGGAAGCACAGTGAGTGTGTGTTCAAATATTACAACACAATCAATTATTAAGACTGAGAAAATGCATCAAAAAATGAACCCGCAGCACTGGATGTTTAAATAAATCATAGTTTAATATGACTACTTAAAGGGAAAGTTCATCCATGAATATAAAAAATCTGTCATCACTTTTTCGCCCTAAAGTCGTTCTTGTTTAACTTTCTTTCTTATGTGGAACTCAAGAGATATTTAAACATGATCTGAGGTGATTGTTTCTGTAAAAATAAAAGTAGATTACATAAATAAGAAATATGAATTTACATAATCAATTAGTTGGTGGGTTACAGTACCTGAACTGAATTATAAGGAAGTTTACATGACCCTTATCACAGACTTGCTTTTAAAAACAAAAATTTATTCTGTATTCTTATTTATATGAGATTTCAGCAGAAATTATTATGTTGCAATTCAATATATTCTACATACTTACAAATATAATTTGCATTTGAGAACAAACAACATCAGATCAAAAAGTGAAGAGGAGTGGTAAATGGTTTTGTTAACTGAAGTAAAGCAGAAACATCAAATCTGAATGTAAAACTTAAATAAATGAAATAATTTATACATTTAATTAATTACAATTTTAAATGCTGCCTTATTTTTACAAAAATAAAATAAGTTAAAATACTCAAATCAATAAAAAAAATCTAAGCTAAATAGAAATATTTACTACTAATAAAAAAACTGACAATAGCACATAAACTAAAGTGTAAAATATTTTACAAGCATAAAAATATTATACAAGAAAATATAATTCAAAACATCAAATTATATAATAATGTATAAATAATATTTAAAAACAGTTTGAAAGATATCCAGATTTAAATTGCCTGAGGGTGAAACCATAAATGATTTCTTGTTTTTTTGGTGAAATACTGTATGTCAAACACAAGTTAATTTGTTTGAATTATTGTGATATTTTTAATCCCCTGATTAGGCTCTTATTCTGACGCCACCCACCATTCACTGCAGATAATCCATTGATAAGAAAGTGATTAAATGCAAAATTTCTCCAAATCTGTTTCAGTGAAGAACCAAACTCATCTACATCTTGCCTGAGGGTGGGTATATTTCCAGCAATTTCATTTCTTTGGTAAAATATTCATTTAAGAAGAACAATCTATTGAACTGATATAAAGTACATTATAATATTCATAACCACAGGCATATTGACCCAGAATTTGACCCAATCGAGCGCAAACATCACCTCATTGCCAAGAAAGAGTGTCAAACTCTGAATAATGCAAATCGATTCAAACACACTGAAAACAGTACCAGGCATGAGAAAGAGATGAAACATTAGACAGGCAAAAACGCCCACCGAGGAGTCTTCATTGATGTTGCCTTTATATTTATCGTCAAAAACATATTTCTGGCACATGCCCAACTAATTAATGGCTAATATATGTGCAGAGCTGCTGGGAAGACTGGCGGCTCTTCATGTGGCGCCATCGCAGAGTCTTTCATGTGGGGAGCGTGAGATGGGTTTCAAAAGGTGTGACTGAACAACTACAGTATGTCTGAGGTCTCGAGGCGTCTTGCTCCACGCATCACAATCGAGAAACGCATGCACGGATAAAGCATATATAATCATTCAGCACCTTTTTCCATTTTTACCATTCAGCATTTTTTGTCTCATAAAAATATGTACCTCTGTGCACAGTTTTTAAGTGCCTTACTGGACATTTTCCTGCAGTTTCAAAGAGAGTGGCGCAAAAACACAGGTTCAATACGTGAACTCTGGTACATTTTTAGTGTTAACAAATGCAAAACTGATATAAACAGGCATTTATTGATGCAACCATGCCATTTCAGGAAAAACAGTAACATGGAACATGGGAGCTCCTCGCCTCTTAAGTACATCTCTGTACTCCGTGAGCTACCGAACAGTCTATGAAAATATATCCCAGCATATCAATATTGTTTAGAGGTCAAAACATGATATTCTTATTATTTAAAACTCTGTAAATTAGTGTGAAAAGAAATAGCTAAATGAACTGCCAATAGTGTTTCTTTTGGAAACTGCAGTGATATGTACTTATTGTTACGTATTTCACGACTTGCTAAAAAGTGCACCAAGATACATTAATGCCGTGAGACCAGGTAGACCTTTTTATATATTAAAGAATTACGATAGTATTATCTGATACTGTGATTGTAGCTAGTCTGATCAAGATCATAATATATATTCAGATATGCAGTACAGAAAAAAGCTTGAAAGTCAGCCTTCATTTGAAAACCGAAGACAAAAACATGGTTCAGAAATATCCACTCATGCTATTTTGGTTACTTGCCACTTCATTTTTCATGTAATGTTTTCCACATTCTGGAAATAAAATCATGCGATGCAGGACAAATGACCTCTTGCAATTTCAAGAGGAGCCAAAAAACAAACATGGATTTGAATGATGTGAGATAAATTCAACATGAAACCATCCAGAACTGAATGCAAAAAAAAAAGTGTTTAGATCTGCTGAAGTAAATGCAAGACCTCAGTCCAACATAAAAACGCATTGTGTTCATTTGCTTTGGCAAGTAGTGAAGTTTTCAGATAAGCAATTCTGTTCACACTTCAAAAGACCCACAATACAGATTTTTAATTTATCAGAATACATATACACTTTATGCTAAGATGGGGAGAGAGAAAGAGACAAAAGATAATTCTGTGTTAGTATTCAAATGTGAATCTAAAAAACAAGACCAGGTCACATTTCAAACCAAATCAAAGGAGAGAAAAAAGCAAGACACTATATTTTGCATCAAAACAACATCTATTTCAAGGACCATTAAGACTGATGTTGTGATACTGTATGATTTTATTGAAAATACATTTCCCATTCCCAGTTTTATTTTTGGATGTTAATAAACTATTTTAATAGCATACTTGCAAAGTTGGTTCACATTAAATTACAAATATAACTAATAATACAAATGCTACAATGGAATGCTTTTAAAAATAAAATAAAATTTATATTATAAATTTTAATTATAAATGATATATTTACATTTTTAATTTCACATGTTTCATATTCAAATGTTTAATTAATTGTATATTGTTTGTATTTACTTTTTTTTAATAATGTCAAAATTTGCATTATTTTCTTAATGCAAAATTATAAAAAAAATTATATTCTAAATTAACATCTTCCAGGTTTATTAAGCATTTTCTAAAATAATTCCATGTTTGAACAAAGAAATGTGAAATTTAACCTAAATATGTCAAATTTCATCAATTTATTTAATTCCTTATTCATCTTTTCTGAAAGTGCCACCCACCAGACGCAACCCAAGTGGGCCAATTATTTAAATGTATCATGCATATTCAGACCTCACTGTTCCACTAATGTTCTCATTTCAGATAAGGGCCAATTGTTACTACAAGTGGTTCGTACAATAACAACCCATCACATACACAGAATGAGATATATGAAGACATCCCAATGTGATCCACTATACTGAGCGTGTAAAGTCAGAGCAGCAATCCATGCTGAAAGCTATTATCTGATACCTGAGAAAGACATACAGAGCTGAGTTTCACTGCACTGACATCACACCAACTGTACTACAGACTTGTTACCAATGGTGTGAATCACTCCCCCGCATTTCCTGCCAGTATGTGCCATCTGCACATGCAACACATCACACTCGGAGTAAATGAAGTTGTTTTTGAACTTATAATGGAGAAGACGGCTGACAGGGTATTGAGGGCACTATAACAGGACTCATACAGATGGAGCAAATTCCCTCAAAACTGCTGCTGCCTCTTTGGACTTACAGCATGTCATCTACTCTCTAACGTACAGGATGTAAAACTAAATTAATCAACTGGACAGAGTTCATATGCTTCTATAACATTTCTAGTTCAGGTTCATTCAGTTTAGCTTATACATTTGCTTTTACAATGGCAAACTTTAACTAAAACATTATGATTGGTATGGAGAAATGTAAGTCACGTGGCAACTAATAAAAACACAAAATGCAAACATTTCATTTAGAAAGTCATTGGTCAAAGGCACCCGCTCACATCTGCACATCTGGAAACCCAACAAAAACCAAAACAGCCCAGTTCATTCACATTCCTGCAAACTACACAAAGAAGCAGCAACCCTGCCACAAACATACTCTGAAAACCTCATCTCATCTTACTCATCTTAAAGAGAAAATTCACCCAAAAAATGTAATTCATGTTGGTCCAAACCTGTTACTTATGTGGAAAACAAGGAGTTTGGCAGAATTCTGAATGTTTATGCTGCAATTTTCTATAGCAATTTTCTATTTTCTATAGAACTCTTTTTTAAGATAAAAGTAATGAGAAGATTTTTATCATACAATATAACTTACATTCTGGCCTTAGTATAAACCCTGGTATAAATTTATTGACACATTATATGGAACCAGAGGAAACACTAACTGTAATGTTATTTTAATAGTGTTTTTGGCTTTTTTGTACTTTGTCACTGAAATTATTTTGTTTTATGGAAAATATGTTTCCCTTTCAGTCAGTCACTACGAGTCACGTCAGTGACCGACGAATCGGGATCTCTGAGTAGAGACCAATCTACTTCAAATGTGACAAAACAAGCCAATGGCATGCCAACTGATCACTGTGTGAGTATAAGTGAGCAGCCGGTGCATGCATCATTTATCCTTTCGCTTCGGAGCCGAGAGGTGGTCACTACTGCTCATTCTCTTCAAGTAAGCGGACGAGTGAACCGTACCGAGAGGCCCGGTTCAGGGTTGGCTTGTGGCTCCCTTATGCCTTTTCTCCAGAGAGTTAACTGTCCGGGCAAACCCTGTTGAGTCCTCCAGCATTGACTTGTTTTGTTACACTTGAAGTAGATTGGTCACTCTGGCGAGATCCCGATTCATCGGTCACCGACGTGACGTATCTGTTCCCTCCTTCATGGAATGAAGGTTACATACTGTACGTAATCCTAGGGCTGGGCGATATATATAAAACAATATGTTATGTGCATCTCATCAGTAAAGCAGGTTCTTTGATTAGCGGTAAATCTCCATTAGCTGTTTTCAAAAGAAATGCAAGCTTATAAACAGAGCCGTAGATCACTGAGAAGCTGCGCCATTGAATCACACGCGAAACTCAACGCATAGCTTGTCAGTGATCTACGGCTCTGCCCAGCCCTACGTAATCGTGACGTTTGTACAGGATTAGGTTCAAATAGTTTTTTTTAATGCTATATTGTTTAATGTTAAATATATCTTGATATATGTCTGATATGTGGCATGAATTCATTTTATATTATATATGATATTGTTATGTTTAAGTTTGGGGTAGAATTAGAAAATAGTCATTTTAAATTTTAATAATGTTTCACAATTTTACTGTTTTTTTCCATCAAATGAATTCACCCTGTTGAGCATAAGACTTGTCTTTTCAAAGCCTTGATCACAGACACATGTAAATCAGTCACATTGGTCTTGTCTCCCAGGACGGAAAGAGCACTAAACAAGTATTATGATCAGCTGCAAAACCCGAGCTTGCTGACACGAAAGCACAAAAAATGGCATCCACACCAGAAGACACGCAACTCAAAACCACAGCGCAAACGCTCCCTGGACAGCAACCAGAACTCTGTCAGAGCTCATCAAAAACAAAGAGGCTCCCTGGGAAATATAACAGTGCACATCTTTGTCCGACGGCTGTTTTACATGTACTGAAGGGCTGCCCATCAAAAACAGAAAAGAAGGGAGAAAAAAAAGGAAGAAAGACATGGCCAGCAACAGAATTACATTAGAAGAACAGCACCGTCTCATCTTTCTGCCGGGATCAAAGCAGGTGGCTCCATCACGACTGTAGGATCCAGGCGAGATGGAGAGGATAGCTGCTTTCGAGGAGGCTTTGGAGCCTCCACCACTCAATATAATAAATAGGTTTCTGCTCCGGTCTGCCCTCCCCTCAGATCTGCAATGCAGCCCAGGGGTCTCTCCGCGGCTTACGGACCTGAAACGTGAGGAGTGTTTTTCAGATGAATCTGACACGCCGGGTCTCAGAGAGAATGTCTTTAATCAAAGGCTGTCTCCTCTTTCCACCGGAGGTACGAACGCTGGGGAAAAATCTATACATTTGTAGCCATTGGGGAGACATTAGGTTTCTGACTTGGGCTAATTTTTCTTTAGACAATCTAGGGAGAAAATTAAACTATGTCACGAGGGGATACATCAGTTCTTTTTTCACTTTGTAAGGAACTTAAAGGTCTATCTAAAGTGAATTATAAAATGGATAGGATGCTGATTGGTCTACAGAGCGTTCCAGCGGTGCCAAAAAACCATCATATATTTACAGGTAGGATAATAAAACATCAGTTAATGTGTATATCACTTCACAGCTCAAAACCTCTACTACAGTATAATCTGCTGACCAAAGGATGGCATTTCATACCCTCTGCTTATTAATGAAAGGATTTAGCAACAATATTATACAACTCATTTAAAAATGATGCAACATTTTAGTATAGGGACAAATACTCACTAGTTGCTTATTAGCACGCCTATTATTCATAAAGTACATATTCTGCATGAGCATATTCTATGTCCCTATACCCAATACCTAACAGTACCTTAGTAACTAAGCAGCACATATTGCCTCAATAAACTCCAGTCTGTATTATTACAAATTTACACACGTTTTTTTTAATTTATTTTCCATATACCTTTTGCCAATTGTTACAATAAAAATGAATAATTTTCAAGATTTCATGATCGTTTTGATACATCTCATTAGAATTCCTGCACAAAACAGCAGTTCTTCCTGTGGAGGTCCTTGTCTTTGTATCCCAGCATGCCTCATCTAAATGCAGCACAACGTACATACCTGGTTACGTTTGTACGAGGGCTTTTCAGTCTCAGTGGTAAGTCTCAGGCCATTAGGCAGCACAACTGTTATTAAATGGCTAGGGAATGAAGCGGGGAAATAAAGGTGGAAAAACAAGCAATTAAACCAATAAGAGGAGTGCTGGCTGGTTTAGATGCATCAAGTTCCTCTAAATCTTGGTCCTCCCTGACGTGACGGCTGGAAGAAGCACTCAAGCACGCCATCAACATCTGCAGTTCAGACCAGGGTCCTTGTTTACCTCCAGGAGACCATCTTAATAAGACCAAGCAGTCTGAGAGAGATGTGTTCATTACTGAAGGACGATTTGAAAGGAAAAATTGGCTATTAGTGAGTATTTACAGAGCGCTAATACTATGGGGAGCCGTGATTTTCTGCTTTCTCTTTTGGGAGTACAGGGCGAGCTGCCAACTATGTTAATGTAGGTTTGGAGCAGGCACAGTGCCCGCTGGTATAAATAAAGGTTGGTTGGGTGGTTGGATGGATTGTAGACACCATTTACGGTTGGCCTACATGAGGAAAGATTTGAGCTTTCTAAAATAAGGAGATGAGGAGAGGGTTGCCTGTACAAAAAAAAAAAAGTACAGTAAGATCTGACTTCTTACATAGCACAGCATGGAATGAAGGGAGTGAGTCGATATATGTGTGTGTGTATATATATATATACACACACACACACACACACACACACACACACACACACACACAGTATTGATTTCAATAGAAAACATTTTTTGCATAAAGTTTAATATCTAAATGCCAAGATGCATGATCACATAAAACAATTACGCATATATAACATTGGTTAATTTTTTTGTTATATGATACACCTTTATTTAATAACATAATTTTTTTCTATTTTTTAATATTTAATAATATTCTACAATATTCCAGTTTTATTGCATATGTGATCAAATAAATGCTACTTTTGTAAGCATAAGTATAAGAATATTTTTTTAAATCTGAATTATCATTAATATGAATCTTTGATATTAAATGATAACAATTAAGAGCTAAAGTTTACAAATGGCAATCAAGACATTTTTATAACATTTTATTGTAAGGTCCAATTCTCAATATGAACTAGTTTTTTATTAGCATGCAAGTTACTAGTATATTGGCTGTGTAATAGTATTTACGGACACATATTATTGCCTTATTTTGCATGACCATATTTTAGATTCCTTGATTCCCCAATACCCATACCTAACAATTACCTAACTAAATATTAATACTGCAAGCAGCAGTAAGCTCTTATTAAAACTCTTAGTGAATAGATATTTCCTATTACAAATTGTTATCAAAATCATCATTTAAACAACAGTTTAGCTTTATTTTGTTAATATGAGTATAAATTTGTTACTGGATGTTAGGAATAGGAATATGCCTACTATTTGTATAGTACTCCAGGAAACACATATCTTGATCTGTTTACACATAATCAGAGTTTATTTCCTAAGGCAGGACACTTTGCAGGATGTGTGTGTCTCAGTGTGAGAGAGAGTGAGAAACAGCAGGCTGTTTTCACATGAAGGCATCTCCACCTGTCTGCTCTGACATCTGAGGGAGTGTGTGACATCCGTAGCCCACGGCGACAGGACCTGCATCTTCTTCTGCAGTCAGTGTGTGATCAACTTAATATCATTGAGATACTAAAATTTTTCATGTTAATTTTAGTTAGTAATTTTGTTGTTTTTATTTGTTATTTTGTCATTTTTATTATTTTTTGTTGTCTTTAAATGTTGACTTTATAGTGTGTATATGCAAACTGTGAGTGTACACACACACCACACAGATCTGGGTAGTAAGTGATTACATGTAGCACTGTAAAAAATAAGTGTAATTTTAACTGTAAAGTACCTCACCCCCCTTTCTTAAATCCTTATCCACCATGTAAACTGGTGAAAAACTCAAAACATAATTTTTTGCAATTCTGAATGCGCTACACACAGAAGGCTTGACAAACTACCTGTAGTAACGCATTCTTTCATCTCTATATGCGCCAGACACTTTCCTATAATCACTACATGTACACAGAAAACATTGTGCAACTCTGAGTGTGCTACCTACAGGTGAGTGGGCTGGACAAACCACCTGTAGAAACACTCTTTTCTCTCTATGCACCAGACACTTATTAACATGTCACAAGGACCTAATAAAGACTTAACAAATGTTTACTTGTCAACACACCAAAAATCCTTTTGCACTATTTGCTTCTTAACCTTTAAATACCTTTTCTGCACATTATTATGGAAACTACTTGTATAGTGTCTTAGGTTATGTGTATGTATAGTTAATTATTCATAGTATATGTATAGTTACATGTATAGGTTTAAAAAATAGTATATGTATAGTGTATTTAGGTTCATATTTATGTTTATTTATGTGAATGACAATAAAGCTTGACTTAACCTATTTAAATAGGCTTTGAGCGTCTAATTATAATTTGCTTTATGTAAAATAAATATGAAATATTGAATATAATAGTGTTTGTCTGACATGCATTGTGAGCTTTAAGGTATAGACAGGTTATAAAGGTTATAGACAGGTTTGACAGGGCTTTCCAAATCAAGTCCAATCAGTATAATTAAACATGTGTCCCATGTTTTTTTTATATATTTTAATTATAATTATATATGCAGTGAAGTATTTGATCACCCTGTGATTTTGCAAGTTCTCTTACTTAGAAATCATAGAGAAATCATCATACAATGTGATTTCCGGGTTTTTCTTTTTAGATTCTGTCTCTCACAGTGGAAATGCACCTACGCTGAAAATTGTAGACCCCTCCATTATTTCTAAGTAAGAGAACTTGCAAACTTACAGGGTGATCAAATGCGTTTTCAACCTTTCCCTCAATAAATTCTTAATTTGCTGCTCATTACTAGCTAGTAAGGTAGTTGTTAAGTTGAGATATTGAATAGGATCATGTAGAATAAGGTCATGCGGAATAAGGCATTCATATGTGCTTAATTAGAACTAATGGCTAATATTCTAGTAATGCATACTAATAGGCAACTAATAGATGTAATACACAATATATGTAAATATATTTGTAATATATGTAATATATGTATATATGTAAAACACAATAAATTGTGTGTGTGTTTTTAAAAAAGACAAACTTTAACATAACAGTTAGGTTTTGAGTTAGTCTATGGTAATTATAAGAAAAGAGTAAAAAAATATGTATTTTATATATATATATATATATATATATAGAGAGAGAGAGAGCGAGAGAGAGAGAGAGAGAGTTTTTATATAGTAATTATATTATATAGTTAAACAGAAAGTCTATACAAACACATACACACATGCACACACGCACACATAAATGTGTATATATATATACATAAATACATATTAAGAATAATATTAAAAAATTTGTTATGTCCTTTCTGTTATGTATATGTCACCATATGTGACATCAGTGTACACCTCCTAAATACTGACATATCCACCCCCAAAGTGTGTGTGTGTGTGTGTGTGTAAGTAAATATACAAGCACTATAAATAAAGAGCCACTGTCAGTCATGTGTTATCAATGATGGAAATCAAACAGTCTGGGGAATAAATCACATCCACAGCAGGGTGCGAGTGGAAAAAGGGAATATCCATATCCTGCCAAAAAAATGATATTTTTTATTCAAACATGCCAGTGGATGAGATCCAATCCAAACTATATATCTGAGGTAAAGCTACACAGACGTGCTGAATGAGTTTCCAACAGAACCGGTTATTTTAAGTCCTACTTCAAGCAGTGAGGAAATCATTACCTCGCCAACAGCGTCTCCTGTGAAGTTAATGTACATCTACAGTGCGCTAGAGGTAAAACAGCCAGCCCTTGTAAATAAACACCGCATATCGCTATGCATACAGTTTATGAAATATAAAAACACATACCAATCTAGTGTGTATACAATCAATATCTTTAAACTCAAAACAGACGCCAATCGTATGTTGTATCCCCGATGCAAAGATGCTGGGATATATTTTACAACTCCCTACATTCTTGCTCAACTATATACTAGATCACATAAAGCCAATACCATCACTGAGAAATTGCCTTGCGTCTTTGAGGCTTAGAATAAGAATAAAACTTCACATGGGTTGGCAACATGCACTTTTAGATTTATTGGCGTACAGTACCTCATCTTCACAGGAGGCTTATTTATGACCCCGCGGACTCACGTTTAATACGGTTTTGCTTCTCGTGCTGTGAAAGGGACATTTGTATTAAGAAGACATGGCTTAAAGCATTTTTAATACTGCAGACTGGTGCCAGAACAGACTAATAAAATAAACAAGGAGGAGGAATTAGACGGTCTACAAGCAGCGTGACTTAACGCAGGCATTCTCAATTAGACAGAAAGATTGGAGTGAAAAGTCAGAGAGCAAACTCGTGTTATTTCATGTTAAATCATGTTCTCATCGTGCGACTCATTAAAAACATCACAGTGTGTGTAATTAGCTCCTCAATAAAATATTTAGCTGAACTGCGTTTTCATGAATAAATATTCTGCACAATGAAGCTAACTCTGATCATGTGTTTTAGCAGTCTGTGGTCGACTTTAGTAACAGACTGCACATACAATATGTTAAAGCATGCAGATGCAGGTATTTACAACATAATGCATTATAATGTAATTGTTTACATTTACATGTTTAAAAGAGTATTTGGTCCCACTTTATATTAAGTGTCCTTAATACCTGTGTACTTCCATAGTAACTACATGTGGCTTTACTGATGAGATGTGCATAATATATTGTTCGATATATATCGCCCAGCTCTATGGTAACAGTTCATTAAGTAGTCATGTGACATGAATTACATAGCTACCTTTTGTAACAGCAGTATGTATAAGAGTAACTGGAACAGGGGGTGATCAGGGGGGTGTAGTTGGGTAGGTTTAGAGATATGTCAAGTGGGTGGAGTTGATGCATATACCAGTGTACTGTATATACATGAGTAGTAAATTTACATACGTGGAGTGTCAAAAGAGGTATTTATGACCTGATTTACGACCCTTTTATTGTTTTATGG
>JAUMHI010000061.1:2893993-2912968 GCA_032359435.1 Enteromius unitaeniatus
ATCAGACTCTCATTCTGACGGCACCCATTCACTTTCATTACTGAGACACTGATGCAGAGACACATTTCTCCAGATCTAATGAAGACATAATAAATATATATATATATATATATAGCTCTCAAATGAGGGTGATCACATTTCCATCTAATGTTAATTTTTGGGTGAATTATTCAAGGTTTCTTGAGATGTAACTCTGCTTTCTTTGTCTTTTGAAGTAAATTGAAGATTAAATATAAACACCCAGATTATGTTTTTTTGTGTACATGTGGATTTAGTTGTTCCTGTATGTTTTTTGTTTTTTTGTAGGCTAAAATTGGAATAACTTTGAGTATGAATGTTTTTGTTGATTCATGGCTGTTATTAATTAGTGTGTGGAAACCTTCACATGCTTTTTTGTGCATATGCATATTTATTAAACGAGACCATTGTGCTTTCCAAATAGACCGGTTCTCATGCCTGTGTGTGTGTGTGTGTGTACTGAGGGTATGTGTGTGTGTTAACCATCGCTTCCTCCCTATTGTCACGAAGATAAAAACACGTCAGTGTCAAAAGCGTCTCACGAAGGTGTGTGTTTATGCAGCAGTGCTCAGATATGCGTGTGTTTACCAGAAATGCGATTGCGTTGCCTGCTCCTGGGTAAAGGGGATGTGTTTTGATAAGACACGCTTCCTGTGAGACAGTCGTCCGTCACTCGCTCGAGCTCAGAAACACAGCAGAGCCTCCAACAATAACCCTCCAGAGACACACAGGAACATCATACACTCTTTATTCTCAAACTATCAGTGTCTCTTTCATTTAATTCGACTTAAACTGTTCGTTATGATTGGTGTGTGTGCTGCTGGCTTAAACAGACACTCAAAACCACAAGAGGAACAAAAACAGTCCCAAATGAGTCAAACATTTGGCAGACAGTAAGAGTATATATATATATATATATATATAATGATCTATTGTGTGTGTGTGTGTGTGTGTGTTAAAACATTGATAACTAGCATCAAATTTAATTATAAATCATTATTTTTATTTTTTAATTCTATATAAAAATATTCCAATAAATTTAGCTAAAAAAATAGACAAATTTATATATATATATATATATATATATATATATAAAAATAAAAATATACAAACATAAAAAACTTAAACTAAAAACGTATTTCATACACATTTATATGTTTATATATATATATATAATATAAAAAAAATTCAAACTTCATTCAAACATTATAGTCTTGGACTAGACCTAAGCCTTGTCTATGAAACCGGGGAATAGAAATATGAATATAATTCAAAAATAAACACTATGTGTATATAGCTAGGGTAGATGTGTATAACGTCCCCAGGATGCGTTCACTCATGATCTTCATATTGTTGTGCATGAGTTTATGAGGGTTATTCTTCAGTAAAGTGTCTCCAGCCGCTGTCACCTGATAAGATGTGAGTCTGGGGATTTCTGCAGCTGATTGTCCGGCTGCACGCAGAGCTGATGTAGTGTGTGTGTGTGTGTGTTAAACTCTATTATCTCAGGCTAAATTTAGCTGCTGACTCAGTTGTTCACACTCAAACACCGCAGTAAACAGCTGTTCTTTGTGTGTGTTGAGTCTGAAAGCGTCTGCTGCTTCTTCACAGCTTCTTCGGTTCATTAGTGAATCGATTCGGCTGAATGTGTTCTTGGCTGAGTTGTTGATTCTTTGAACTTGATGTTATATATATATATATATTAGGGCCGGGACTCGATAAAAAAAAAAAATGTAATTATTTAGAGGCTTTGTAATTAATTAATCGAAATTAATCACATTTTAATTGCATATAAATATTTGACTTGAGAACAGTGAGAAGTAAGTTAAAGCGTTAAAGTCCCAACCCTAATATATATATATAATTTTATTGTTATTTGTGGTTATTTCTGGTTTCTGTTGAGATCAAATGGTTAGATATGATGTATATATATGTGCTGGTGGTTTAACCAAACACTTTCCTTCAGGAGGTTAATTTTAATAATGCTCACCACAGCTCATAGATAAATAATATCAAAATAATTAATTGTAGAAAATGTTATATAAAATCTAAAAATAAATACTAATTCACTAAATTGTATGTAGTATAAAAAATATTAAATATAAACAAAATATATATATAAATTTGAAAATGTAAAATAAATCAGTTAAATTAAATAGAATTAATTGTATTTATTTTATTTAAGATGCAATTTAAACAGTATGTTGATGTTCTTCAGTGAATCATTAATGTTTTTCAGATCAGTATGTTTATTTCTGGGTTGTGTGACGCACAACTAGAGAGTCCTGCTCAAATGTTGCTGATTCATTCATAAATATGAATGATGCGCAAGCTCTGTTATGAGCATTATTAATGGTGATGCTTGCCCTAGAAAACTAAATATGATTAGATAAGTGATGTTTATTGAGTGCTAATGGTTAGTCATAAAAGCTGCAGTAAGCACAGCGTTTCACTCGCGCCTTTTCCTTATTACTTTAAGGTCCAGATGATGTTATTGTTCTTTGCATAAATATCCTTGAGCTGTGCTTTTTAAAAAGAGAGTAGATGTGTTTCTGAGGCGGTTTCTGCTGCTTGCTGCGATGGTAAATTGGTCTTCGAGGACGCGTCTCGGTCTTATGCAACGCTCTGCAATGTTCTAATCCGGACTAGAATAAAAGAAATCTTCACATACCTGACTTTATTCTATAAACACCTCAGCCACCTGTAAACGCACGTTTTACCAGAAAATACTATTTCAATTTTTCTTCTTCAAAATTTCACATTTAATCCAGCGTGATACTTTGTTTTTGTAATTGTGAAAATGAATAGCAATTTGAATGAATGGTTAAAATTGTTTCTACACCAATACACCTGTCCTTTCTGTGCAAAAGTTGCCATGAAAATTAATTTCATGCCACACCTGGTGTATTTTGCATTCTTTTTAATGCTAATGTTAAAAAATATGCACAAAAATATTATTATTTATTATACTTTATTTTTATTAATAAATCATTATTTTAAAATATTATATAAATAGTAATATTTATTTTTAAAAATTGTACACAGACTCTAAATGAAAAGCAAAATAAGTAGGTTTTATTAAATAAATATTATATATATACATATATATATATATATATATATATTTAAATCACAAAAACGTAAGCAAATATGATGAAGTTCTGACTGAATTAATGTCTTGGATCTTAAAAACACAGTTTTATTTAAAAGCTTACTGCTCTGATAGTAAAAAAAAAGACTTTGGAAAGCGTATGGCTTAAGGAAATATTTTTTTAAACACACATTTCAAAACTTAAAATACTTTTTGCACAAATTTAATATGGAGCTCTAGTTAAGCTGTAATTAATTAGTGCGTGCTGGAGCGGTTTGGACTGCTGGCGTATGTTTGCGTGTGTTTTACAGCTCTGAACGTGCATGTATGTGTTGTTGATGGCGTGTTTTTTGTAATGTGCCTGACAGCTTTAGAGGCCTGAGTTACAATCTTTACGACTCGTCTGTGAGAGTAACAGATGTGTTATCAGCCTTTCGTCTCTAGAGAGCTGAGCCAGCCAAAATACAGCTGTGTGTGCATGTGCGTGCGTGCATCTGTGTGTGTGTGTGTGTGTGTGTGGGTGTGTGTCTCCTCCCTGCCTCGAGAGCACCGTAATCCTATTAAGTGAAATTATCTTATCTTCTGTCCCTCAATGACAGCGCTAGTATTATCCGCTTAATCTTCTCATATCCAATTCTCCTCAGAGCGAGCAGAGAGCGTGAGACTCGCCCATCCATCATCTCCGATAGCACCAATGATCACGGGAGTCTGATGACATCATGAGGAGAATCGTGACATCATACACAATCACCCCAAATGTGCTTTAATTAGCCTGGATGGGAGAATCTCATGCTCTCGAGACGTTCTTCTGGGTCTGCTGTGCGAGTAAAAACAATGCAAAATGCAGTTCCAAAGCAAAGAAATGACATTTTTGGTGTTTTATTTTTCTCAATTTAGCTTCTTCACAGATTCCAAATCAACAACAAAATGGGTTTTTTAGAGCAAATCTATACATATAAATTACCAATGATTTCAAAAATAATTGCAACATAATGAGGTTTAAGTTGTGAAAAATGCTAGATTATTATGTTTTCACAAAATATTACTTACTAGCCCTGTAGGCATTATTTTTATAATTTAAACAGTTTTTTGTTTGTTTGCTTTTTTTATCCACTGAAATTATTATTACTTTTGTTTATTACACAGAATGATGCAAAATGCAGTTTCAGGGCCGGTAATGAATGTTTTTGGCATTTAATTCTTGTCATTCATTTGCCTTTTTCTTAACAAAAGTTCACAGATCAGATTTCGAATGAATAACAAAATAAGTATAAAACAAGCGTTATAAAGTAAATGTAAAATAATGAAAATTAAAATACGCCGTTATTCCAAATGAATGTATTGTGAGTGTTAGTGGTAGTATTGGCCTCTGGCGCAGTGTCTGTCTGTGAAGGTGACTGCTGATCGCGTGGCTCCATGCATGAGGAGCAGACAGCGTTTGTTGTGGAAATACTGTCTGGATTGGACCGTGTTTACCCCGCTATTACATCACTGCATCTCGACAATATTACACCGGTCTCATAAGATATGATGTGACTGATGTTATTTCAATGGATTGTCTCATGCAGCAAAATATATACATGTTTAATAAACCACCAAAAAATAAAAACACAATTTACTACATTTACTTCAAGGTGCATTAAAATGGTGTGTTTCTAATCTTAAAATACATTTTGGGTCAATATATTGTCAATAGGTTTTTAATAATAAATAGATATATTTTATATAAGTAGATATATCTGATTCTAAAATATTCATAAAAAAAATAAATAAATAAATTAAAAAAAAAAATATATATATATATCTGAATAATAGATATATTTTATAATCTGATTCTGATGTATAGATTATCAAAAAATATATGAGAAGTATTTATATATATTGTTTACATTTTGTTTGAAGCTGTTTCTGTAGTTTATTTAATGCAAAATGTGGAATCACATTTATATATATATATAGAATTTATTTATTTATTTTTTAGATAAAATATATTTTTAGCTATATGATAATATAATAATTTTTTTAAAAATGCAAAAAGATCTTTTTAATTTGATTTATCAGTTTGATTTGATGTATTTGCATTTTGGCCACATGAAAATATATTTTAAAATCCATATAAGCAATGTATTTTGGCCTTTTTTTATTTTTTATTTGAAATACATTTTTTAAATATATGTCGTTTTTTTGCCACATGTTGTATTTAAAAATCCATATAAACCATATTTTTGGGCAATTTTTTCAAAAACAAAAAAGCTAGAATTGATATTTTTACCTATAAACGTTGAGATTTCTTTTGCATTATTTTAATCCCAAACAAATACAGTAGTCAACATCTAAAGTGGATCAAAAATGTTAATCAAATTTGTCCTGAGATAAGGACGCATTTTGGTTTTAGGACAAACGTCCTGTAAGTCTGATTGCTGTAACGCTGTGATGTGTTTGTATTTCCCAGCGTCACAGAAACCAAAGGAACCGGGAGCCGCTCTGGTGGCATGTGGCGATGGCCTTCTACATGCTTTTATTTGGAAGAGCAGAGCGCAGGTGAAGCGCCTCTCAAACACTGCCATCCCTGACGGCACTGTCTGAAATATAACACGGGTTTGAGGGAAGATTACAGACTGGAATCAAGACGTCTCCGCAGGACGGCGACCCTTTTTATCCTTTTTTTTCCCCATGAAGATGCCATGATGTTCTTGAGATTCTAACAGGAATGTTTTCATAAACACGTCGAGGTATTTTGTACAGGATGCTGTTTCATTTTCTTTGCACTTCCACGCGCGTGTGTATCCGGAGGACCTCCGCGAGTTTCGGGAACGCCTTACTGTCCCATAAACGGAGGATTAGGACGGGATTTTCCTTCAGAAATCTCCCAAGACATCCAGCAACTTGACAAAATCTCCAAAGATGCCGTTGCTCAGAACAAAAGCTTTTTGCACCTCATTTTGTCCATGTTTTTTATTACATAATTGTTTTTTTATGGTTCTTCCTACTATTACTTGCTTGAAGGCGAGGATGATCTAGACGTCTTTGAAGAGGGTTTGATGAAGTCCGTGATGAGTTGATGTACTGCTGTTATTGAGTTGTCTTTATGTTTCATTTGATTTGAGTTTTTTTGACACAAAAGCGTGGAATAATACTGGATTGGCTGTTTGGTTTGCTCCAATATCATTTGTGTATGATTTCGGGGAATCAAAGATGGAAAAAAACTGTTATCAGGTCTTAAAAGTTCACCAAACATTAGAAAAAAACTTGCAAAAAGAATCTCACTCAGGTACTTAAAGGGACGGTTCACCCAAAAATAAAAGTTTGCTGATTAACTTCCATAGTATGGAAAATAAATTATAGGATTGATGTCAGTTTGGATTTGGTTACCAAAATTCTTCACAATATTTTGTCATCATATTTGTTTGATTATATAGGTCAGTGGGTACCAACAACTGTTTGGGTATGAACATTTTTGAAAATATCTTCTAAAGTACATTTTGATGGAATTTTTCTGCCTAACCAAGTTGGAGCCCATTGACTTTCATGTGAAAAGAAAAATGAAAGTCAATGGCTACCGTCAGTTGTTTGGTGACCAACATTGTTCAAAATATCTTCTTTTATGTTTAACAGAAGAGTAAGAGTATATTATGATGGATTTTTCAAATTGTTCTGGCATATTGCCTTCCAGAATATGAAAAAAAAAAAAAAAAAAAAAAAAAAGCCATTGAGGTCAATGGGTACCATCAACTGTTTGATTACTAACAACCTTCAAAATATCTTCTTTTGTGTCCAACAGAAGGAGGGAAAAAAATCTGTCATTGCTTACTCGCACGTTCCAGTTAGTTCCATGATGGAACCCATTGACTCCCATTTATTGGAAAGAATATAATGGAAGTCAATGGGTGCCATCAACTGTTTGATTACTAACAACCTTCAAAATATCTTCTTTTGTGTCCAACAGAAGAAAGAGACTCATACAGGTTTGGAAAGATATGTGGGTGAGTAAACGACAAATTGTTATTTTGGGGTGTACTGTCTCTTTAAATCCACTAAACCTAAAATGGCCAATAAATACAAAGCGGTTTTGACATATCATAATGTTTCTGTGCCTATAACACGAACAGATCGACCTAGACTGTGTTTACATTCACATACAGCAAACATATCAGCCTCAGCAGCACCAATCTCTTTTCATAAGTCGTTTTGTTTTTATATATCATCTGAAACTGTGGTTCTCTTGCCTGTTGAAGATAATCCGAGCAATACTGTGTAAATCTGTGAAGTTTTCTCCTCTCAGGACTGCTGGCGCTTTTGATTTTCCTGTTTTATTTGTACTTTTATACCTGATCTGTAAAGTTACGTTGGTGTACATTTCTTTCTTTTGTTTGCTTTAGTTTTTTTATATGACCACTACTTGTACAAGACATAAGGAAGACCTTCTTCTGAAATTTGTTAAGACTGTAATTATTATGATTTTGAAGACACTGATGCGTTCAATGCTGTTCCTCTGATTCGTCTTTCCTGTATTTTGTTTTGTTTTTGCTTTTTTTTGTTCGTCTTGAAGGAGTGAAGCATATTTTGAGACTTTGGTTCAGATTGATGTTTCCGCCTGCTCTGAAATCATGCATTTCATTCATTTCTAATCAGAGATGATGGCAGAACGATCAAATGAAGGAAAACATTTACTTTTTTTTAATGAAAGCACATCATTTTACTCTTTGAAGACAATAATGATAAAAATCCTCATCGTTTATTAGTACCATGTCAAATGTTCATTAGAAATCCACTCACATTCATCTCATATTTCACCCAAAAATCAAAAGAAAACACTTATGTTTTGCATTGAAACAGATTTAGTTTAGTTTTATATTATATTTGTAAAGTAAAATTGTATGCTTTTTTATTATTTTATTTTAAGTTTACTTTTGTAAAGTGTTGTAATTTTATGCTTTTCATAATTTTCGATCTTTTTTTTAATTATTATTATTATTTTTTATTTTTGCTTGCTTCCTATTTTAGATGGGCAGTAGTATAACACAATTAATTTAATTTTATGATGCATATATCTACATTTTTACTTAAATACATGCATAGATTATCAAATTGAATAGAAAGGTTGGTTAATTGTCATGAAAATACAAATATAAGATAAAAGGTTGAACCAAAAAAGATTTCCAAGAAAAAAGTCTAAATCTTGACAGTTAGATGAGTTTGAAGTTTTTTTATTAATTCATTTCTGTTCATAAAATCAACATTTTCATTAAAAAATGCAGTATTAAAGAACATTATGCTTAGTTGCAGAAAAGAAAGTTGCAATTACCTTTTCAATTATTATTTCATGGTGGAAAAAATTGTCAGAATACTGATAAAAAAATCATAATTGTCAATTTATATCATGCAATTTTGACTTTTTTTTGCTTTCTTTAAAATTGTGAGTTTCTATTTTAATTCTATTTTTTATTTTTATGATAAATCTAGATTTTATCTTAAATGCAGTTCAGAGCATCAAACTGAATAGAAAAGAAGTTTAATTTTCATACAAATACTATATATTTCATGGAATAAAGAAAGACAGAGTTGTAAACTCAGTATTCTGATTTGTGAGACTTTATCCTGCAATCTGGACACTTTTTTTCTTCGAATTGCAAGTTTATGAATCTAAATTTTAAGTTTGTATCTGTCAATTCAGATTTTTTTTACTACTTAATTCAGAAGTTTTTTCATTACCTAAATACAATATGTAGTACTGAGTTAAATGTAGTAGATGCTTTATTGTCAGTGTCGGAATGCAAAAGGATTTAGTGTGATTTTCTCTTAAATGTTGTAGGTTTCTTCTGATTTTGAGGTGAAATGTGAGGTCTGGGTCTGGTACATGAATACGGTACAGGTTTAGTCTCAGTAGTTCTCGTTGAGGCGGAGGCCGCGGCTGCATGATTTTGCGCGAGCTGAACGTGATTTTCCTGCAGATTGTGAACGCTGAGCCAGCGCCGCTTGTTCTCCCGCCGCTCACGTATCTGCACTCCTCCACTTTCCTTCATGATGCTCTAATTTATTTTCTCTCTTATTTATTTTGTTTCTCTTTTTTTGTATATTGGCCCGTTGCTACTGTATAAATTGTATTGTGCAATTCTTTTCTTTTTATTCCTATATAACGTTTTGTTGTGCATTTCTGGTGTTCATTGTGTTGCTGAGGTTTCGGATGCTCAATGATTTTAATCTTTGGTGTCTCTCAAATCAACAAAGTGCCATCAGATCAACTGAGTATGATTAAAATCAGCGAAGACTATATGGAATCAGGTGCATCTCACAAAAACATCTCCAGGTTGTGTTTTGCTCCAAAATCCACTAGAACATTTTGCAGTCATTTAGAAAATTTTCATGACATAAGTAGCTCCAAATGATCAATACAGAGGTGTGAAACATTACACTTTATGTAATTGCTTCTCTTCTGATTGTGGACTGCTAAAGATGGAAGCTTGATTTTTACCACAGAACTTTCAATTCAATTCAAGACTTTTTTCATACAATTTGAAGTTTTGGGGCTAAGTTTATATCTCGCAATTCTTACTTTTTTTTTTTTTTTTTTAGTGCAATTATCTCGCAGTTATGACTTTTTTCTGAAATTCTGAGTTTGTCTCACAGTTCTGACTTTTTCAGCAGATAAAGTTTATAGATAACTAAAAGTAAAAGAAAAAATATGAGAGAAAACGTCACAATTACCTTGTTTTTTTTTTTTTCGTAAAATAATTTGTTACTTTTTTCTTAATTTTTTTTTTTATTCTGTGCTGGAAACAAGCTTCCCTAGTAGTATGTCCTGGACGAGAAATTCTGCTTCTGAGGGTCTAAAACCTGGTTTAATCTTTCCGGTATCTCAAAGATCTGACTCATTGCATAAAATCAAAATAGCGAAGGTTTTGAAGACTTGCGCAGTAAACACGGGATGTTGTGAAGTGCTTTATCTCCGCTTCTCTTCTTTTTTTACATGCACTGGAAAGTACTTTGTGTCAGATTGAATCTCAAGGGTTCTTGCATCCCAGTGTTAACGTCTCTCTTCTGAAGTCCTTGAGGAATTATGTTTTTGATTTCGTTTTTTTGGCATCTGACAATGTGTTTTGACTCAAGGGTAACAAGCTGCCCAGTATTAACCTACAATGAAACCAACGGTGTCTTAAAATGTACTTCAGTCCTTCATTGTTTTCTTGATATTGATTGTTATTGTTGGGGCTCATTGGTTTAGGTTTCTAACATGAATTTTCTTACTGAAATTTGTAGTTTTTTGAAGGCAGGTGTTTTTAACGTTGTAATTTGATGAAATGTTCTCCACTGAATGATTTCAAACTGTGAGCAAGGGCTTTTTTAATCTACAACTGGACTTGAAGCATTCCTTGTGATTTTAAAACTTGCGTTTAAGACATGGTTAAAATCCATTCTGCAGATTCGACCCCTCCGTTTTTCCATCCAGGCCTTGGTATATATCCAACAATTGATGTTTTTTATTAAAATGATCCCACTTGGAAACACGTTGATTGTTTATCTTAGGTCTCGCTGCCTTTCATCAAGTCTTGAGGTTCACACACGCTCACTGTACACCAAGAAATGAGACCCAGCGATGATGTAGCATGTGTGTAAACATTGACTGTGTGTCTTCGGGACTGTACTGTGCACTTCCTCACCTTGGTTTAGTTTCTCTGATGTTTTCGTTATTACAGTATGGAAGTTTTAGTTTTTATTATATAGTGCAATATGCTGTACATAAGAGCTTTGCTCTACGAAATACCTTTCTGAATTTTTTGGTTGTTTTATTGGTACACTTTTTTTCAATAAAAACATATTAAAGTCTGAATGTCTTTGATGAATTATTATTTGTGCATTTGAAATTGTGCTGATCAGGTTTGGGGAGCACTACTTACTAATATTCACGCTTCAGATTTCAGCACTGAGCTCAGGTACTTTATTGCTTGTTTTAATAGTGTGTTTGATGTAGATTTATTATATGAAATGTTCATTTGACCCTAATTTCTGAGCTATTTCTAATTCTGCACTTTTAGCTAAGTTTTATTGTGGTTTTTTATATACTGTTATAATATTAATTTATATTTTGAACTATATTTTCATTTCAGTAGTTTGTATGCACTTTTTAAAATGTATTTCTACAAAGAAAAAATAAATAAAAATGTTTACCATCGTTGTGCATTCCGATTTCAATTGCAGTTTTGATTAGGTTTTAAATTAACAAAAAAATACAGCTAACTAACAATAAAACACAAAAATAATTATAACAATAATAAAAAAAAAAAAAAGAAGAAATTAGGACTTATTTCAGTTCAGAGGCAAAATTTCTACATTTCATGTAGGCACACTGTAAAATAAATAAATAAATATATAAATAAATAAAATGTAGTTAATTAATTAAATAAATCAAGCTTATTTGTATTTTAGCTTATTATCTCTTTTATAACAAGAAAATACTATTTCAGTCTTTCTGCTTTAAAATTTCACATTTGATTCAAAGCATTACTTGCCATTTCATAACGATTTGTGAAATTTCATAGCGTTTTCATAGAGTTTTCACTTTGTGTCTTTGTTTGTGTCTGTGCTAAACTGCTGTTAAACTAGTGTGAGTGATGAGTATGTAGTAGTTTAAGTCCAGTGCCTGAGGCTGTTTATTGGCGTCCTGTGGCGTGGAAGCGTAATGATTGTTGAGTTTTCTGGCTGCTGGAGGCTGAGACTAGCCAGGCGTTTGGCAGCGCCACTGCCCGCTGTTTGCCTCTCCCAGAGCGAGGTCATTAATTCAGCTGCACCGCTGCCCACACTAATGACCGCCTGTCACTGGCGTCACGTGACCTCAGCCGCTGGCATATCACAGGCTGTTCAGAACCTCCTGCTCATTATACAGCAAACACGACGGCTCTTCTGCATTAATGTCAGCTTTCAGAAAGGTCACCTTGCTTTATTTGACGCGCAGCTGCGGGAGGGAGATATTGTATTGTTTTCCTCTAATAAATAGCTGACTAAAACACCAAAGACCTTCTGAAGGTGATAGAAGGCTTCACCGTAAAAGTGAAACCTTACTTCGTATCAGTAGTGCTGATAATAATGTGATGAAACCTCTGATACAGAGTGTTGAAGCTCAGGGCATGCTCAAAATGACGAAAACAATTCCATACTAATTAAAAATGTTGTATTTTAACCTTAAAATATGCTATATCATCAAAATCTTATAAATGATCAGCATCTAATGTAATAGTGAATTCTCAAACTTCTGACTTCTGACTTCTCGTATTTTTACATCCCCATAGTTTTGACATTTAATGTTATAATTTTTACTTTTTATTTCAACATGATGACATTTTTTCTCAAAATTGTTATTGAGTGTTATTTAGTGTTTTTTGTCATTTCAAAAGGTTCCTTTTAAAATGATTCCAATCTTTTGTATATACACCTCTGCATGTGGGTATGGGAAGCTTTTTAGTTTTGGTAAGCCAAAGCAGGCGGAATTCCCCAAAATAGCCACAGAGTGTAAGAGGTTAAGAATTATTACTTTTGATCTTTTTTTTTATTCCGTCCATAGTTTTAATACATCCAAACTGTCTAATTATTGTTTCTGATGTAAGTCTTTCCAGCTCTGCAAGCGTCAGGAGCAGCATGTGAAGTTTGTTTCAGGGGAGAGGCGGTTGTGACTTTTGAATTTTTACTTTCGCATTATTATGATTTTTTATAATAATTTTTTTTTTTAATTGTTATTTAGTATAATAATTCTGATATCATTAGCATTTTATCTCACAATTGAGTTTCTATGCCATAATTTTGACTTATCTCATAATTATGCCCTTATATCTCAAAATTGTGATTTAATTTAATTTTTAATATTTGCCTTTTTGTCATAATTTTGATCTATTTCAATTATTATATTCAATTATTAGCTTGTATCTAAAAATTTTACAGTCAGAATTTTAACATTTGATTTTTCTCAAAAGTATGACTTAGTTATTAGACTTAATTATGAAAAAAAGGCAAATATTATGAGGTAAATGTAAAAATTATGAGCTAAGTCAAAACTTTGAGATAGAAAGAAGCAATTCTCAATCTTGTAATTATGACTTTTTATGTCAAAATTGTTATTTAGTATCATATGCCTTTTCTTTCACAACGGACTTGTCATAAAAGTGACTTTGTGATAATTTTGTCTAAATTATGAGATTTAGTGCATCATTATTTTGAATTTGATCACAATTACTACTTTCTAATTCAAAAATATAACTCGAAATATTTTACTTTCTATGCCATAACTTTTACTTTTATCCCGTAATGATGCCATTTAATAATTCTGACTTCTCATATCTCATAATTATGACTATATGACCCATCAAACCTGGTGTATCAAAATTGACATGCAAACTTAAAAACTTTAAGCATGCAAACTTTAATATATTTTGTCTAAAGTATTATTTCTCTAGTCAGGCTTTCCAGGTTTGAGATTAGACATGTATTGTGTAGCTCTGCAAGAGTCAGGAGCAGCATGTGAAGTTTGTTTGAGGAGAGAAGGGGGTTGTGGGATTGAACGCCTCCGGCAGCGGCTCTGCTTGGCTCAGCACTTTCAGAGAGGATGGAGTCTTGGCAGCTCTGCCTCACAAACAATGGCCCCTGTGTTCTCCAGCCGTTCCCTCACAGAAAGAGACAGCCATTAGCTCCAGAGTCTATCTCTGAGGTCAGGCGCGGGGTCACAGACAAGTGCCGATCTTGTTTACGTCTGAGCAGCCAATCAAAACACCAGCTCACCTCCACTGTTAACCCTTTACTGTCTCTGTCTCAATGTTCTGTTCTATCCACATCCTATTTAGGAGACTGAATGTCTAATGTTTTTGATGATGGTATATTTAAGAAAACAGTCACTCTTTTTACTCACCAATAGTGTCTCTGACAAACCACAGAACACACTTCCGGCAGTAACAGCCGACACAATCACACACACACTGGGAGGTAATTGCTTAATTACTGTCTTTAAAGCACGCTCTCGTTTAGTTAGAACCTCACACAGTAGTTTGTGACTGGCTGCAGAAAATGCTGTTTTATCACGTTTCATCACATGATTGAGCTCGTATTATTGTGCGTGATTTAATGTTATGCAAGACCATTTCTGCCGCATAAGAAAAGTAAATTTAATTCATTTTTTTTTAACTTTCATTTTAGAATTTAGACTTTATGACACATGCATCACTTAATATGTAATAATTTCTATTTTTATTTCAAAACCGACTTTTTATGTCACAATTATCTCATAATTATAACCTTTATCTCAGAGCCTTAGTATGTTATGATCTCAATCTTTTCTCATGATTATGATTTAGTATGTCCTAACTTTGGCTTTTATTTTATATCAAAATTATGACCTGTCATCGTTTTATTTTTTTATCTCATAATTATCATTTATCTCAAATTCATGACTTATTTTATCAAACGCAAGACTTTTTTTCTTTTATTGAGTTTCTATCTTATAATTGTGATTTTTGTCTTATAGTATGTAATGACCTTGATTTATGACCTTTTGTCTCCTTTATCTCAAAATTGTGATTGTCTCATATTTCAGATTTTATTTTTCATCTTAGTTGACTTATGTCATACTTTTGACTTATATCTCATAATTATAACTTTCTATGTCACATCATAATTATGATTTACCGAAGCATGATTATTTCTTTTATGTGGTGGAAATAGGCCTCCACAGAGATTCTAGTATCACAATGTGATAGAAAAGCTTTCATTAGAGGTGTCTTACAATACATGAAAAACTTTTAAACCAGGCGTTATATGTGTTAACATGAGAATAACGTATTTATTTTGAGTTGATATCAGACCACAACCATGTAAAGCTAATATACAGTTCCTAACTCCTACACACAACACAACAGACCAGAAACATGAGTTTCATTGTTTGAGTCACTGGAAATGTGATATTTGCTTATTTTCTGTGGGAATTAAGATCATATCACAGATTCTGATTGCTGGAGCACAGCTGAACTGCAGTACTTTAGTTTAGTTCGCATTTGTTTTGCCCTGCGAGTCACGAGAGAAAGCTGAAGCATGGCAGAGTAACAGGAAACCACTTCATTAACTCTACTGCATCTGTGTGTGTGTGTGTGTGTGTGTGTGTGTGTGTCGTATGGCCCGGAGGCTCCGTGAGAAGATCCTCACATAAACACAGTCTCTGTTCATTCTATATTAAGGTGGTAGCAAGCGTCTATCTTCTCCATATACTGTTGTGGTGCTGTTTGAGATCTTGTATCCAAAACAAAGCTTTCGGCACAGATTTCTTGTTTGGCTGCTCATTTATTTGAAACAATCTAAAAGGAGCAGACATGCTGCCATCAGCCCAAAACCTGCAGATTACAGCGTCTGCATCAGACCGGTTCAGCAGGTTCTGCTCACCAATCATCAAAACACAAGCACTGAGTGCAAGGGACATTTACATTCACGCATCCGGAAGATGCTTTTATCACGTACATTTGACCAGTCCATGCATTTTCTGGGAATCAAACACATGACCTCTGCATATGCTATAATGTTTGAGCTATAGAAATCATGCTCATCACTTTAGAACTGCAAAAAGCATTGAAATAATTAGTTGAGTATGTCAGTGAGCTCAGGATCTGTTGAGCTGCAAATCCTCCAGAATCTTGTCAATCATCTCTCCTTACTCTTTAGTCAAAGATTAGATTAGTCAAACCTGACTCCTGGGTTGCCATGTCCACGTTTTATTTTAAACTGCTTCTGTTATTTGACTTTCTTGTTTTAAAACATTTTGCACTCTACCTCTGATAACTGCACTTACAGTTTTATGATAAAGGGGTAACTGTAAAACAGTATACAGTAAAATATGTATTTAAATGTACATTTTAGTCATTTAGCAGACGCTTTTCTCCAATGCGACTTATAAATGAAGCTCAGGCAGCGGTCAGAGGGAGTTGCTGAGTGTTTCTGAGCTCTGTGAGTCACTCTCTCTCACAGCTGTGACACACACACACACACACCCTGAAAACCCTCCACACAGAACCATGATGAACCCACTGACCTCCTCCATAGGACTCTCATGTGCCTTTAGAAACAGCTGACTTTTATGGAAGCTTCTTTCTTGATTTTTATTTTTACTTCACAGTTTTGTACCTCACAATTTTGAAACAAAATGCTAGGCCTACTTATGAGATATAATCTCAGCATGCAAGATATTTACTTACAAGATACAAATACAGAATTCCAAATTATTCCATGTTTATATCTCACAGTTTTTTTCAGAAGAATTCTAAATTTACATCTCGCTATTACATTATGAAATCATTAGATATAATCTCAGAATTGTAAACAAACAAGCAAAAAAACAAAAAAACCAGCTAATCTGTATGGAAGCCAGTTTCCGACACTGAATACATTTTTTTAAATATTATAGCGACTTTCCTCATAATTGTGACTTTACATCTCACAAATCTGAGAAAAAAAGTCAGAATTGCGAGTTAAAAAGTTGCAATAACCTTTTTTAAATTTTTTTTATTCAGTGGTGGAAAGAGGCTTCCATAAATCTGAGCGATAAAGAAATTGTTGTTGTTGTATTTTATTCCACTGTGAGATATAACAAAACTCAGAATTATGAGATAATAAAAAATAATTTGTGAGATGAAAAGTCAGAATTTTGAGATATTAACTCGCATCGGCGAAACAAAAGTGTCAGTGTGATTTGTAAACTTGGACTCGTGTGAAAAATGTTTATATCTCACATTTCTGATGTTTTTTCTGTGTCTTTTTTTGCTTTTTTGAAATTACAACTTATTTTCTATGAAGTCAGAATAGTGAGTTGAAGAGTCGCAGTAACTTTATTTGTATTCTTTTTTTATGGTGTGGCACAAACATGCGCGTGTAGATCTGGGATCAGATCAGTGTTTGTTTTGAGCTGGATGCTGGTGTTTCTCGGCGCTGGCAGGAGCTGCAGCAGTAATTAGAGCAAGTTCTGCTGGCGTGTGTCTCAGGATTGGGTAGATGAAGCAGACGTGCCCGCAGGCCAGAGCCGGTCCAGTGTGTGTGTGTGTGTGTGTGTGTGTGGAGGGAAAAGAAAATGTGTGTGAGAGTTAGTCAGCAGTACAACACTAACACAAAGAGAACGAGGGAAAAACACTGCGTGAGAACTGCGTTACTGTAGCAGGACTTTTCAAAGAGTGCTTTATAAGTTTTTCATCTTCAAAAGAATTCAATTGAATGCATTGCTTGCAGTTTCTTCATAACTCTTTGCCAGATTACTAGCAATTTCCTATTAAAAAACTATAAATCCATATGATTTTTCAGTGTATAGTAAGGTGCTGTTGTTTCTTTGTTTGTTTGTGTTTTTGTACATTTGTCTGCTGTATGTTAGTCAAAGGAAAACAAACTATATTGCAGATTTGTATATACAGAGAATTAGAGTTTCAGGTTTTTTCATTCTTATTTAATTTATTGCGCCCGTTTCGGTTTCTTTGTAATTGTTTGTGAAGTTAAAGATTTGTTCCACTATACACATATAGATGTATATAATAGTAAGTCAGGAACATACTGGTTCAGTCTTTCTTTCAAAAATTCATGTTTGAGTTTGAATACATAATATATGTATGTAATGTTGTTTATGCCTCGTTTTATTTTCTGAGCACATACGCATATAAAGTAAGTGAAGTATTTTCCACTTCAGAGTACTTTACTTTTATCTGCTGTATGACAGATGATGTCACTGTCAAATAGATTTCAGCTTATGATTTCTTTGATAATGTTTCATGCTTAACTGCTGTTTCTATGTAATTCTTTTTTAAATCTATGGACAGAGTGTGTGTGTGTGTGTGTGTTAAATAACAGCAGCAGAAATGTGTTAAGTGAATCAGTAAGTTTCAGGACTCATTTCATTTAGCTAGTAATGTATTGCTTCGGACAGTCGAGTCTGTTTCCCAGCTAGTTAACAAATGAAACTTTTTGTTTTCTTTCCTGTCCTCCCGGTCTCTCCCTCCCCTCTCTTGGCCGTCATCCAGAGCTTCTCGAACAATCACCCGAGCGGCTGCAGCCAAGCCCTGATGGCCATAAACAAGATTGTGGAGCCACTCGGCTCCACCTCCTGCAGATCCTGACAGCTGTGAAGCAACACCTGGAGCATGTGTGTGTGTGTGTGTGTGTGTGTGTGTGTGCGTATGATTACTGCCATACGAGCCATGTCAGGATTGAGGCGCTCTGTGAACATGCTAAATATACTAGAGCTGCTCCATTGTGGCAGAAGTCATAATCACTGTTATTGTGGTTGATACTGAGTTCATGATTATTTCACATGATTACTCGCTGACTTTTACAAAAGCATGCCTTTGCAGTGGAATTGTGCATTAAATAACATTCAGCTGAAAAAAGATAAATATCAAATAATAATAAAAATAATAGTACATATGTACTGTATACATATAAAAAATATTGTATATGAAAGTATACGGAAAGTATGGAAAGTATTCAGGCCCCCTTAAGTATTTCAGTATTTGTTATATTGCAGCCATTTGCTAAAATCATTTAAATTCATTTTTTCCTCCTTAATGTACACGTAGCACCCCATATTGACAGAAAAACACAGAATTGTTGACATTTTTGTAGATTTATCAAAACAGAAAAACTGAAATATCACATGGTCGTAAGTATTCAGACCCATTGCTCAGTATTTAGTAGAAGCACTCTTTTGATGGAATACAGCCATGAGTATTTTTGGGAAAGATGCAACAAGTTTTCACACCTGGATTTGAGGATCCTCTGCCATTCCTCCTGGCAGATCTTCTCCAGTTCTGTCAGGTTGGATGGTAAACGTTGGTGGACAGCCATTTTTAGGTCTCTCCAGAGATGCT
>JAUMHI010000061.1:2943961-2957066 GCA_032359435.1 Enteromius unitaeniatus
TGGTATTGTCCTACACTGACCCTACACCTAAACCTACCCCTTACAGGAAACACTACACACTTTTACATTCTCAAAAAGGTTTATCAAGGTTTAAGGTTTACCACATACAGTCTGTACAGTAGAAACACCATTACACCTGGAGAGACCCCATAAAACATGGAGACACTACATGTGTGTGTGAGGTGTTGAGTGCTGGGCTCAGTGTAATATATGAATGTGGATTAAACTGTAATGTGAGTTCGAGTCAGAGGAGTGTGTTCAGATTACCGGTTAATAAGCGTTTCGTTTCACTCCTCTGACCATGGCACGGGTGCGGACAGGCTTCGGTTTCAATCTCTTCCTCCAGTCTTTCTGTGCCTGACGACCTGCGGGAAACACATGCGAGATCGGAATGAAGAAGACAATAAATAAAGCTGCTTTCACTCATTCTTTAGCTAGGGTTAGTGTTCTGAGCTGTCAAAGTGCAAAAAAAAAGACAAAAAAGCATCATAAAAGTGTTTGATACAACTGTGTTCAATCATCTGAAGACAAATCTGAACACAGAACATAACGCCAGAGAGGAAGAATAATGACTAGATTCAGCTCTAACTCTCACAATACATCATATGACTTTAGAAAACTAATGGACTACTGCTGTCAGACTTTTAGCTCAACTCTTTTATTGATGCTTTTCAACAGAAGACAATAACTCTAATAACTAATGATGTTTTGTTATGAGATCTCACTATGAAATTATCTTTGTATTAAAAGAGAGAGAAAAAAACAACAACGTTTGCGTCTACATGTACTGTACGTAATACAGCCTTGTTCATTTCTAAATATATTTGTATTATGTTTCAATAGGCCTATATAAGACAGTAAAATTGTTCAAAGACAAGAACATTTATTGGTGTTAGGTTTTATTTTTTAGTATTTACTCAAATAAATAAAATAAATCATTAATATTTTATTTTTCTATTATTAATGTATATATTAAAACATATTTAAAACAAATAAATTATTTTGAAAATAAATAAATATCACAGAGAAGGAAGAATGAAGAGAAAGGTCATATACCGTACAAGCACTGGTAACAGAAGAAAATGTTTTTGTATGATGCTGTGTTCATCAGAGACTGCTGTAGTACTTCTTTACAAGTCTATCATTGTGAAAAGGTGAATAACTAAAGTGGCATATTTTATTGAACTCTTTATTTAATATTTAAATATATCCCCAGAATGTATTTTAGATTTTTTTTTTGTCTAGTGTAAGTCTGAAATGTCTTTTATAACCTTTTGAAAATTGCATAGCTTTTATTGACTAAGAAAAGCAGCACAAACATTCACTGAAACATCTTTTGTGTTCTGCAGAAGAAAGGTTTCATATGGGTTTGAATCAACACGAGGGTGAGGAAATGATGACAGAACGATCTTTCTGGCTGAACTCCAGACGCTAAAGTTACAGCGATTGTATGTTCAGACACACACACGCGCGCACACGCACACACACATATAATGCCTGTGGTGTAGAATCACTTAAGTAGGCCCCGGGCAGCAGGAGAGTCTGTTTAAGGACCCTTAATCCTCTCCCAGTGGGAGGTTATAGATGGCCGTGGCCCCGGGGCCCTGCTGATAGAGAGAGAACGTCAAGTTCTCTGGAGACACGTCAACAGCTGTGTGTGTGTGTGTGTGTGTTCATGCTCAAGCATGTTATTTTCATGTCTGGAAATGCATATTCTATAATGCACTCTAATATGGATGGAAGTGCATACTCTACACATGTATAATCCTCATGTTAGACTCGAAGTGATCTTATATACTCACAGCTCATAACAGTGTCATGTTTCACAACATTATGAATTCCTGATGAAATGATGTAACTACAGCTTCTGCTCTACTGTATTCCTGAAGAGCCTGCTGATTTGATTTAGCATTGATTTTATGCTGGAGTTAATTGGATTTCGGTTGGTGTACGGGTAGAGAATCTGCAAACATCGATACAGACTCTAGTCTGTACACAGAAACAAAACAAAGAGAGAAATAGACCATAAGCCAATGAGAGGACGTGGTACACTTTATATTAGCTGGCCTTGACTACTACCCTTACATTTAAATTAATCATATGGTATAATGCACTTATTGTGTACATACTGTATGTGTTTTTACATTGTACTTATATTTTAAAAAATACCTAGTTACTGTACTTACATTTATAATTACACTGTTGGCCCATCCCTTACACATTAACCCACCTTAAACCTACCCATACCACCAAACCTATCCCTAACTTACCCATATCTCATCTCACTAGTAGCAAGAGTGATTTGAAATACAACACAATATTTATTTTTTGATGTAATTACATAGTAATATAAAGTGTGACCAAAGATGTTTATTATAATGTTGTAAAATTACATAAAATCATATAAAATGCATGTTGGAATATACATATACAGTATATACATATGTAAATTATTTAGAATTATTATCATCATCATTATTATAATACAATATATATATAAATATAAAATTTTATATATATATATAAAATTAATTTTTATTTCTTCTGCTCACCAAGGCTGCGTTTATGAAAATATTTGAATATTATTATGATTTAAAAATGTTGTTTTCTATATGAAAATGTGTTAAAGTATAATGTATTTCTGTGATGTTCAGCATCTTTACTCCAGTCTTCAGTGTCACATGATCTTCAGAAATCATAATAATATACTGATTTACTGCTCAACAAACATTTCTGATTATTATCGGTGTTGAAAACAGTTGTGCTGCTCGAAATTTTTGTGGAAACCGTGATACATTTTATTTTTCAGGATTCACAAATGAACAGAAAGTTCAAAAGAATAGCATTTATTTGAAACAGAAAATGTGTGAATTATGAATATTTTTACTGTCACTCTGGATCAGTTTAATGTGTATTAATTTGTTTTAAAAAGTAAAAAGGTTTTGGAGCCTGTAATGTATTTTTTTCATTCATATTTGCATCAGAAGTGCTGTGTAGGTAGTTTTGGCACAGAGCCGCAGTATCTCTGCTGAAAGACGTTGTGAACCCTGAGTGAAGCTCACAGCTGCTGTATTGATGCTTTCCAGACGCACAGAGCTGTCAGGATGAGTGTTTTAATGTGTGTGTGTGTGCTATCACATAAATGCTGAAGCAGAGAAAGACAACAGCCAAGCCCAGCGATACGATTGACCCTGGCTAACATCCTCACACTCACGCTGCGTTACTCCGATCCCTCGAGCTTCACTTCAGTCTCGTACAGCCAAAAACTGATGTAACTCAATCAGCCTGGGCTGCCCTGTGTGTGTGTGTGTGTGATTGCACACTGACTAATGAGAAGCACACCGTCTCGCTCTCTCTCTCTGTTTCCATCAGGATATGCAATGGAAAAAGATCGGGTGCCCTGGAGCAGCGGTGATTCATGGACGGGACGGTCTGATAAAAATACAGCACGGTATTGGTGCCACACCAAGCTTGTGATTTATGAGGGTCTAAAGCAGATCAACTGACAAAATCCAGAAGAATGGAAATGCATGAATAAGAGACTCATAGAACGGGCCTGAAATCATGAAGAGATGTGCATGTCATTACACTGCACCTATGAGTGACAAAAGTCATGCACAGATGTATGTGTCCTTGTATTCATCTGGTGTGTATAACATTGATTAAAAGTGAGACATTTATCAACATTAATAATAATCAGAAATGTTTCTTCAGAGTAGATTAGTATATTATTCTGATTTCTGAAGATCATGTAACACTGAAGACTGGCGTAATGATGCTGAAAATACAGCTGAACATCACAGAAATACATTACACTTCAACGCATATTCATATAAAAAATGCTATAATAAGTTGTAATAATATTTCACATTTTTTACAGCATTTTTGGTCAAATAATTGAGATTCCTCTTCAAAGACCACAAACCTTTGAATGCAAATGTACAGTATATGATGTAATTTTTAATTATTAAAGTTTTTTTTTCGTCATGAAGGTTAACTAGATGATATATACAGTCTTAAGCTTTCGACAAGTCTAAATATTGTTTTTATGTTTCCTAGAAAATTCAAATTTTTGGTAAGTGCACCTGTAAATGATGAAGTGCAAAATAAAAAGTGTGTGTGACAGTTTTTGTGACAAATCAGGACATAAATGTGTATAATGACACAGGTATGAGATATGTATTACAAGGAGAATGTGACTTTTCAGGACATTATGTCTCCACTTTTCTGAACACTTATAAATCACACAGAACGTGTTTTGAGGTGTTTTGAAGTGTTTAGAGAATGTAAAAGTGTGTAGTGTTTCCTGTAAGGGGTAGGTTTAGGTGTAGAGTCAGTGTAGGACAATACCACATACAGTCTGTACAGTAGAAACACCATTACACCTATGACCCCACAAAACATGGACACACAACATGAGAGAGTGTGTGTGTGTGTGTGTGTGTGTGTGTGTGTGTGTGTGTTTAGAGGCTCTATTGAAGTCGTATGTCGGGTGCAGGGATGTGGTCCAGCTGTGTCTTGGCATCAGAGAGACTAGAAATCACTGTTTTTAGTCAGAGAAATTACACAGAAAGTTAAAAACACTGGAAGAGCCAGAATGAACGCCGGCTGGAAATCACATTTAAACTCCAGCTCACAGTTCAGCAGGTGCAGAGTGATTTCTCTGACATGGAAAATATTTAATTTGACAGAAGAACAGTGATGGACTTGAAGTGGGAAGAAGGCAACCAAAAAATAAAATGACCGTTTCATGCGAGCCTAACGGGGTGTTTTTACCGAACCATAACAATAGATCAGTCAAACATGGATGAAAAACAGCTTAAAGGAATAGTACACTGAAAATGTGTTCATCCTCAGGTCATCCAAGATCAGGGTGAGTTTGTTTCTTCATCAGGTCTGGAGAAATGTGTCTCTGCATCAATGGCACAGCAATGGATGTGAATGGGTGCCGTCAGAATGAGAGTCTGATAAAAACATCAGAACAGTGCACAGCACTCCAGTCCATCAGTGAACCTCTGGAGAAGACAGAAGCTCAAACTAATCCAGCCTTAAGAGGGACTTGGATTCTGACGGCACCCATTCACATCCATTGCTGAGATACTGATGCAGAGACACTTCTACACTTCTACAAACCTGATGAAGAAACTTAATCTTGGACGGCCTGAGGATGAGCATGTTTGTTTTGGTGAACTATTCCTTTAAGAGAACGTCAGGTTTCAGCACGATTAAGTTTGCATTTTATCCACTGGGTTTTGAGTGATGAAGGTCTAATTCACACACGCATGTAAACACAAGCAGCTTGAGCCCGAGGGAGTTGAGTCTCACGCGAGCTGTTTCGCTCTGTGCTGCTGCATGCTTCGGGAACGATGCCAGTGACCGCAAGAGCTTCTCTCCAGAGACACACAGAGAGAGACGGCTCTCAGCTGCAGGTGTTTGAGGGCAGAGTGACGTTTGGACAGGGCCAGAAAAATAAAGAAACACCACAACACACACACAGACACACACAGTAAACCTGCTGCCAGGCTACATCAATCCCAGAATACACACATAAACACACAATACACCGTGTGTGTATCAAAATGTAAAAACCATACAGATACATTTAAAAAAAGATACATTAACTAATAAAAACTTTAAAAAATTACTTTAGAGCTGAACATTTTAATGCAATGAAACAATGAATTATTTTATATTTTTTTAAAATTGAACTAACCTTTATTTATTTTATTAAGTTTTATTTACTTTAAGTATTTTTTAAGAATTAAACTAAAAGATTGGACATTAAATTAAATCCAGACTAGAAAAGTTCTAGAAAAATTATATTTTACAGTATAATTATTATTATAATATAAATATTTACAGTTTGTGTGTGTGTGTGCACCTGGTATTTATCACCTAATTTGGACCAATTGTCTCCACAAAGATAGGAATACCAGTAAATGTTGACCTTGTGAGTAGAAACACCATTACACCTATGAAGAAACCCCAGAAAACGTGGAAACACAACATGAGTGTGTGAGAGAGAGAGAGAGAGAGAGAGAAAGAGTGTGTGTAACCAGAACTAAAACTAAAATTCATAAAAACATAAAGACATATCCAAAAAAAGACACAATAACAAAAACTAATAAAACACTGAAATGGCTGTACCTTTCCGCTCATTCACAGCTGTGCTTCATTTACTGACAAACACTGTTAACCTTCATTGTCCTGCTGCACACGAAGAAAAGCTGTGCATGAGACTACATTGTTTAGTTGCACAAGCTTTAAATGAGTCGTCTTTTGAGTAGAAAACGTCACAAAACTAAACTGCCCATGATTTCTTAATCGATGCCCTCAGCACAAGTCATTTCAACATCATGCTATGGACGTCTAGATAGGCAGCTCACTAAGTTTTGGAACACAAACCACAAGAACTGTTTGCACTCTGTAGGGCAGTGTAAGCACACACACACACACACACACACACAGAGTGTTGTCAGTGAATTAGCATGGTTTAGGGTGGATGGGTTGTGTTTGCTCAGCAGAAGTTCATCTGAAGCCCTAAAGACACATTCATCTCACAGCCACCACCTGATAAAGAGCCACAGAGACACTGAAAACACTGAGTCACCGCTGTCTGTGTGTGTGTGTGTGTGTGTGTGGGAGTGTTTGAGAGAGAAAGGAGACTGCGGAGGAGGCCGTTATTTATATCTTTTACCCTTGGTGCTGAACGACTTGCACAATATTCTGTTCTGTGACGCTTAAAGAGCTTCCCCTCCACTTCAGCTATTGTTCATCACAGCATAGACTTCATAGTTCATGTGATTTATGGACTGCTTCATGATGCACTTCAAGAAATTAATAAGTGAAAGAGCTGTGAAATGTATGGTAATAAATGGCAGCTGTGGTTGCCAGATCTTTACTGTTAAATGAGGTTTCACAGACTGAACTTACATTTACAATACATATTTATTTTCTTTTTTTTCTTTCTTTTTGTTTTTAATGTTTAATGCAATGTATTATTTGCTGTTTTACAATACATATTTCATGTGCATATAATACCAGCCTGCAAGAGTACAAAAATCAGTTTTGTAGACTTAATAATGTACTGAAGCCACCACCAAAAGAATTTCACTTCCAAAAACTCTAATACTGTAAAATATTTTTTTCTTGTACTTCTCTAGTCCAACCAGCAATCTCTTTGTTTACAGTCTTAAAATTTTAATTAAATTAAATGTAGTTAAATTAAACTTGTTTAATGAAATTTTTTATTTATTTAAAAATTATTACAAAAATAAAATACATATACATTTTTTATGCATTTTCCTATTTTTAGCGTGACAGTATAAATCCTTATATTTATAATATACTAGAAACTTTAATTGCATTGAAACGTTGAGCTGTGTTGCAGAGACAAAGAAAGCTGTGCGGGTTTACAGTGACATGAGGGCGAGTAAATGTTGACAGAATGCGTACTTTATGGTGAACTGTTCCTTTAAATGTTGTACTGGTATCTGCTCTGACAGCTTCACTTGATTGTTGTTGTTTGAGTACCTATTAAAATAAAACTAACAAGAGATTTATGAGAGTGCAGTCACGATTTGAGCAGTTCCACATGGATATAATAGCAGGATGATTTGAGGAGAACTGCTGCTGACATCATTTCCTCTCTAATGAGGGTAATGAGCGGCGCTACACACACACACACACACACAAACACAATAACCCCAGGAGGATGCCGTGCCATCAGGATGGGTGTGTTATGTATTAGTTAGTCAAGCTAAGATTCACAGCTGAAAGATGCTCACAAACACTGAACAACTGCTTTCTTTGATTTTGTTTGTATTTCTGTAGCATTTTATACAGTGTGGATCGTTTCAAAGCTTTGCATTAATAAAGCATGCACTAATAATGTTGCAAAATACATCAATTATGAAATAAATCCAATTTCGGTTCTAAAGCAGTTCTATAGGACACAATAGAGTCATTATTATTAGTTGAGTTCAGTTCAATGTTGATTCGACAATATTTCAACAGTATATCAGTGTCAGTGCAGTTAAATCAATACTGAATATTTATTAGTAATTATCCTATATAACTTCAAAGTTTATTATTGCTAATATAATATTAAATTTATTTTAATTCATTCTATTTTAAATTAGCCTGCATTTTTAAAATATTTTAGTTAGAATTTTAGTATTTTATTTTGTGCTTGTGTCATTTTTATTAGTTTTGTTTATATATATATATATACTTGTATATAAAATTTACCATTTATTTCATTTCCATTTTAGTACTTCAACCAAAACATTTCATTTCAGCATTTATTCATTCCTTTATTTGTTTGTTTATTTATTTCAGCTTTAAGGCTTCCAAGATTAAGTAATTAAATCATACAAATGTAGGATATTACAAACACCCATAAAATGTTATGATTTTATATTGTAAACCATAAATTAATAAAAACAGTGTACATCACATTAAACAATTGCAGAATGTCTGTGCTAATAGTGTCACCAAACAAAATGTAACAAAAATAATAATCATTTTTGTTTTATATACTCTTATCACAGCGTCTGTCATTGGTCAGTCAGACAGATAGTCCCGCCCCCGAACCTTCTGGAAGTTAAACTACCGATGTCTGACTCACAGTGATTTGCTGCAGCTTTAAAAATGGAAATTGGCAAATATCAACAAACGTTTTTGATTGTATATGCTTCAGCATGTTTGAGGTCAGAGGTCAGCGTGGGGTCAGTGGTATTTGACCTGTGTGCAGGTGTTAGCAGAACTAGAAAGGAGCTGTGAATCTGTGCAGCTGTGAGCAGGTGCAGTCTATTAAAGCGCACACGCACACGCACACGCACACACACACACACACACACACACACACTTCTCTCTCTCTCTCTCTCTCTCGCTCGAGGCTTGAGGTTTGGCTGAAATCTGATCCACTCACTGGAGTTATTCCCCATATTGTGTGAGGAAGTGCTGGAAACAAAATAGCAAGTGTAAGCAGCAGGAGTGTGTGTGTGTGTGTGTGTGTCTTGGAAGCAAGCAAGAAAAAAGATATAAAGAAATAAAGGAATAGTACACCCACATTTGCTGCAAACGTACTCACATTCAGTTCATCCATAATAACTCTACCTCCAGTAAAAAGTGCATCTTTATATTATCTTTACATTATGGATCATATTAATGCTGGATTAGTTGTTAACTAATGGACTGGAATGTTGTGGATTGTTGCGATGTTTTAATCAGACGCTCATTCTGACGGCACCCATTCACTTCCATTACACAGACACTGATGCAGGGACACATTTCTCCAGATCTGATGAAGACACGCACTCCTCCTGGTCTGGGGTGGTATGAGGACGGGGACACTGAGTAGAAGAGTCCATCGGGTGAATAAACACAGCCTGTGAGGATCAGTCTGAATTATGTTCAACAATATCATCCTCTATTCATATCGTTGTACAGTAGGAGCTTGTTTGGACTTGTGTCGTATTATGATGCGCTTCATGTATGGAGTGATTTATTCATGCAGAAGTTCAGTGTTTAGAGCCGAACTGAGCTGCTTCCCAAAGCCTTTCCAGCAGGACATAAGGAAAAGATCTGAAGTGTGTTTTCCTGCCCTCTGCTGGGCGTCACACCCCAAACACTCAGGATCATCACAGAAGCAAACTAGCATACTACTTGTACTGTATTACAGTATGCATACTGTGCATGTTCATACTCTGTATTTAATGCATGCACTACATGCACCAATATAACACTGAACTCAATACTGTATCCCATAGTGCACCGCTACACCTTCTGTTTTTAGTCTGATCATTTGACGGATAAAAGAATTGAATCAAAAATGCAGTTATTATTACTGTTTTATTATTGTTTTGTTTTGTTATGTATGGCTGTACTTACTTTTGGTTTTTTTAATTTTGCATTGGTATTTATTTATTTAATTATATTAATTATATTATAATTATATTAATATTGAATTATTTAAAAATAAAAGTATTTATTTAAATTAAAAGTACGTTTTAATAAATCAAACCTTTTTGTTGTTTTTGTTTTAAATAGGTCTATATAGCTTTTAATTTTTATTTAAACTAAATGAAATTTGCCTCTGCAACTAGCTGACATTAAAATTGATTAAATTTAATTTAATTTAAAAAATAATAAAAATAGAAAAATAAAGTTCTAAGCTATACTGAAGAAAAAAATCTTAAATAAAAAAAAAATTGACATTAATTTTAATTTAATTTAATTAGAAAAATATAAATAACAAATAATAGTTGCATATAATTTTGTTAAATTGTATTATTTTTTATTTCAGTAGCTATTCTAGTACAAGAAGTTAATCCAAGTAAAAAATAAAAATGATTAAATAATTAAAAGTGAAACTACATGAAAAGCACTAATGCTATCTCGACTGAGCTGAAATGAGCTGCAGTAATGTCTGTTTATTTTTATCTTGGATGCCTGAACTCATACATATATAAAAAGCTCTGAACGTTCATATAGACAGTTGAACAGAAGATATGTGGTAGGAAGAGTGGTAACTCTCACGTCAGACGCGGCTCTGAGGAGCTGTGTTTGTGACATTGGGCTTGTGGTGAACATCAGACAGGTTTCTGCTCTGCGGTTCACCGCGACGGGTCATTTTCACAGCCGAGGCATCATGTGCTGATATCTGTCAGCTTCCAGATCAAGATCAGACAGCACAGACCCAGACGAGCCGCCCGCAGCCTGAACCAGCTCTTTTTCCGAGCATTGTTTGCTGCCATTTAACAGGACCGAAAACAGGAAACCTGCCACACACACACACACACACACACACACACACACACACACACACGCGAGTTCCCCAAACACACGTGATGAAGAACCAGAGGGATTCTGTGAAAGGGTTACACAATTACTGACATGTATACATCTGTTTACATACTTCTAATTTTACTAGGAAACACTTCATAGATTTAGCTTTTGTTGGATTACTGTGTCTTTATGGTAATCTTAGCTATCTTGAGAACAATCATCATCATCATCATTGCTGGGCAGTAATGTAATCTGAATGACATAATCAGACTCCAAATATCCAGTACTTTAGAGTACATTACATTTTTAAACACTTGTAATCAGACTTATTGATGACATAATTGCATCAGATTCACCCAATAACAATACACTATTCGTAATGTATTGATTCAATTTCAAAAAGTGCTTTATTTTACGCTTTCCTTGTTACACATTTAAGTTCTGAGTAATTTTAATGAACTGAATGTGTGGTTAAGGTTGGAGGCAAGGTTAAGGTGGCATGCAATTATGCCTCATTTATTGTTATTATAATAGTAACATACATACATAATAAGAACTTAAAATACTTAAAATAAAGTGTTACCTGTGTTATCTGTAGTTATATTGTATTACATTTTTAAACATACATTTTCTCATTTTTATTTCATTACTGCATCAGCTACTCATGAGCAGCTTTTTATTCAGATTATTTAATCATGTGTTACTGTGTCTTTGGAAAGCTTCGATACACATTAAAACGCACAAATTCTCTTTATTTCTTATTTATATGAAATGCAGTAATTTATCCTTATTTTATTGTCAGCTGAACCTCCTTGAAATTTACCTGAGATTATAATAATTAAGTGACATATTTGCATATTCAAGGTTCAAAAGTAATCTAAAAGTAATCAAACAATAGTGGATTTGATAAAATCCCCAAAAACAAGATCCACAAACTTGATGGAGGGATTTTTTTGATGTGCATGTCCTCTGATGAGCACCAGGGGGCGCCACAGACACACACCTCTACACAGGACACTACAGTCAAGAGCTTAACTAATAGTTGACTAATTACAATACATTAAGACAGTTGTTTTCTATTTTTGCGTTTCTGTTTAAATGTTATGTTTGAATATGCAAATGAAACATGAATCTAATTAGCATTTGTGCATAATTTACATTTTCAGAACAGACATGCATAAGGCCGGGTTCACAATTCTAGTTCGATTTTCAGTGATTTTACATGATGTCCAGGAAACATAGCAGTATCATGGCATTTTCTGTACTATATTTAACATAAACATACCATAAAAATAGCAGACATTTCTGAAAACCATATGAAAGCTGTCTATATGTAAAATTTGACCAAGTTTGCATGCAATTTGAAGCTGCTTTAATAACTGTGATGGTATTTTCATGCTTTCCTGTTTTGTCCTAAAATAGGTTTTATGAAACAGTGATGATGTTTGCTGTTAGCTGCAGACACTGGTCTGGTTTGAGGCTTTTAAAAAGGTTTTTAGGTGTTTGTCGTTTGGTGGTGTTTGGATAAAACTCATTCTGAATCTGACAAATATCAATAGTTTTTCAGTTACTGTATTTTATGATAAATTCAAATGTGAGGCAAGAGAGAAAGCTCTTCAATGTATGTGCAATGTAAAGCTCATCAAACTTATGAAGATGTTTTAGACTCATTATATTGAATCTGTTTGAAGTTTTTCTGATATTTGAATGTAAAGTACAAGGGTAAGTTGAATAGAATAGTTAAAATATGTAGTAGGAGAGTGAGGAATGGCCCAAGAACTATCAGACAAATATATGAACATAAAGTGACCAGCTAGTCCTTTTTGATGCTACTGAATTTAAAAATGCCCATATTATGGATGTTTGAAAACTATCTCTCATGCAGTGTGTTACACAGCTTTAAGTGGATAAAAACATCCTGCAAAATTTAAAAGTGTCATATGATGTTGCTAAAAGAGACATTATTTTGTGTTTTTGGCTGTTATTTAATCTGTTTATGATGTTATTTTCTTCATACTGTACATTATTGTTTCTCCTCTAAGCTCCGCCTCCTGAAACGAGTCGATTTGTCGATTTGCTCATCGTTCTAAAACAGCGAGGTGTGCTCTGATTGGCCTCTGATTGGATTCTGGATCTGATGGAAATGTCCTGCTGCGTCCCGGCGCTATGACACCAAAATAATAAAACACATTACAAAGCAGTGGAGACATAATCACTGATGATCATGAGTTAGTTCTGTGGTGCTGCATCACTCCTCGTAAACATAACAGCATGTCTGCATTCATGATCGGAGAAACAACCCTTCACTGCTCAA
>JAUMHI010000061.1:2969437-2979811 GCA_032359435.1 Enteromius unitaeniatus
CATTCTCTCATGGATGGGGTTTTGGTTCTCCTCTGGTTTGCTTAGTTGGGGACACCTGATTTCTAGTGATTATCATCTTTGACTACAGAGACCGTCTCTGCATTTGTAAATAAATAGTTTAATCTGGTCGTTATACATTACCATCACTCTGTTCTACTTGATAATGTTGTGTGCTTTGCTACAATCTGTATTGTTAAAAGAGCTATAGAAATAAAAGAGCTTGATTGATGGTATATCCAAAAACATAGTATTGCCATAGTACAGTATCTCGCCCCCAAAAAAATGTACCCTGGCAGTACTACAGTATTTTCCCCTCGATATGATTGTCATCCAGGGCAAACAATGTGTTTTTTGAATTATTATGAGGCCCAAACTGGCTAGTATAGTAACCACATTCTTAGACATGACTGAGCACTGAAACCAGAGCAGCCTGATATTGGCACAGAAACGTCCAGTTTGTGGAAAACCACGTCTTAAACAGGCTTTTCAAACCAGCCCCTGCCAAAACTTTCCCTATTATTTCCTGTCACCTCAGAATGATCCTCTCCACCAACGTCTTTCCATATGAATACTTCCTGTGAGGATATTTTCATATTTTCACACGACCCCGAACACTGGCGCCCACAAAGCACATCTGTTCATGTCTACCGATCAGAGCGAGGTTTGTGTTTATCGCCACAGGTTCACCAAACAGTCTGGATCAAACTAGTACATCCAGAAGGATGAATAAACACTTTGTCTCCATTAAAAACAGCTGTCTGAAGTATCATTTAAAAGGCTACTTTTGGATGTCTTGACATTTCGCATTATAAACATCACAGCAACAAATTGGGAGTCAAAATAAGTATAATAGTGTCTCTACTATACTGTAGTATTTTGTCATTGGTTTTGACCCTAAAATATTGTAGTATTTCCATTTCACATGTCCAAAAGCATGCCAAAAGCCCCCCCAATAGTACAATATGACCAAAAATGTGGTATTTCCATATAGTATCTTGTCCAAAATACTATATTATACTATACTATACTAGTATTTCCATGGTGCATGTCCAAAACATAGTAAAGTCCAAAATACTATGGTATTGTCATGGGACCTGTAAAAGCATGGTAAACCTCCTTAAATACTACAGTTTTGCAATAATGCATGTCCAAAAACATGGTATTGCCCTCAAAATACTGTAGTATTTCAGTAGTACGTGTCCAAAGCACAGTATTGTGAAATACCAGAAAGCACATCATACATTATTGTTCTCCTGTAAAGATGAGATCAGTGGGAGAGTTGAGCTAAAGACCACATCTCCTCTTACTTCAGGACTGATTTTATTTCTCCTCGGAGTAGAAACACATCTCTACTGCGTCTCCTGAGCAGTTTGTTCTGCTTTGTTTGGTGAGCGTTAGTGAGCCAAGCCCCAGGAGAGCATCATGGGGGAGCGCAGGAGCCGCCAAAGCCGCTTGGTCTTTGTTTATTCACATGCAGCGGGCTGGGGGGTCTTCAGCAGAACCTGCGGGAGCCCGGGGATACTCTAGACTTATTTAAGACACATGGCAGAGGACAGAGGAAGACGCGTGTGAAGGACATGGAGACTCCAGGAGAGCTCCGAGGCAGTGGAAGTCAGATAGACCCGAGCTGCTTCTAGTGAAGGACAGCTTGCTCTTTCAGAGCTCCTTTGTGGTGTCAGTTTTGTCTCAAGTCTTCTTGCGTGGTTTTATTGGCAGTATTTATTGTCAGATTAGTTTACAGTATAAGCAGGTTACAGATATTTACAATTTTTTATTAGATTAATGTTTGTTTGATTATTTCAGTCTAGTTAAGCTTCTTAAGCATATTTTATTGCTAGTTCCCAAGGAAACATTTCACATTTTCATTTCGTTTAACTAAAACTAAATAAACAAAAAGTTAAATAAATGACCAAAAAACACAATTACAATTATAATTTGACTAAAAATAAAGTAATAAACTAATTTAAAATATTAACAGAAACTATAATAATATATAAAATAACACTTACTAGTGTTTACTATATAGCAGCGTTATTTTAGGGTTCATTTTATGCAATCATTTATTAATAGTTTTAATTAGCTTTTATTTTATTAAAAGTGCTCATTTTCATTTTAGTTTTAGTGCTTTTTAAATAATTTTCCTCCCATTTTTTTCTATTTAATTTTCATTTCATGTTTTTCCTCTAATATTTCTTTAATTACAGCCTATAGCCTAATAACCCTGGCGCTTCAAATCATTAATCTTAATTATTAGCAATAATTACAGTAGTGACTGACGATTGAATGCTTGACCTACATTAGAGGAGACACTTGTGAGGCTTTTTTAATGAAGGACAACGGGGGAAAGTCTCTGCTTTCTTTCTCAAACAATTGAGACATTAAAGAGCTCTTCAGGCGTGACATTGTTAGAGTGTCTCTGTTTGTTTCCATTCTGTGGAACGAAAGCAAACAAATCTCAGCAACAGCCGAGACTGAGACAAAACGAGCCTGACAGAGGAGTCTGGGTTACCATGGTAACGCTGTATTCTTCTCTGCAGCGGTACCCGATGCGATGGATGTGAAGCATGAGGACGAGCGCTGCCCGCTGGTGAGCGGCTGTGAGCGTGTGGATGGAGAGTGTGTGTGTGAAGTCAGACACTCCTGCATCCGGACCTACAGCTTTCCTGATAGAGAAGCCTGCGTGCATGCTGGGAAAACAGGTGCGCATTTCACTTGTAGAGTAAAAGGCCTTAAAGAACTCTTACATGTGACTTGATCGAATTTATATCCATGACGGGTGTCTTAGTATAACAGTCTGAGTTATAATTTTAAAGGGTTTTACCCGTCTCTGTGCCTGGAGCACTGAAGCAGTCATAAGAGCACAGGTATATTTTTAGAAATGGACAACAATACATAGCTATGCCAAAAATCATTAGGATATTAAGTAAAGATCATGTTGCATGAAGATATTCTGTATTTCCTACCGTAAATACACCAGAACTTTATTTCTGATTAGTAATATTCATTGCTAAGAGCTTCATTTGAACAACTTTAAAGATGATTTTCTCAATATTTAGATGTTTCTGTTCCTCAGATTCAGATTGTCTAATAGTTGTATCTCAGACAGATCTTGTCCTCTCCTAACAAACCAGCTTTGGGATGATTCGTGATGAATAAATGTAACAAAAATGACATAAAGTTAACAAATAAAACATAAAGTTATTTAAACATTCAACCAGAAATGTGTTCAAGTCTACTTTAGAGATGGTGTGGATTTATATGCCGCATTAAATGGCTAGCCTGTTTCTGAGCCTTAACTCTCTGTGTTTCTCAGGTTCTCGTCGTCACAGGTTTGTGGGTCCTGTGAACCCGGAGTGTGTGTTTTCTGGCTGTAATCTGACGGCCGACGGCTGTGTTTGTTCGTCTCAGAGCTGCGATGATCACTTCACGTACACCAACCGCAGTCAGTGCCAGCGAGCCGCAGGTAACACATTCACACTGAACAGAACCTTTGAAACGCATCTGATGTAGATTAGAGGTTTGAGAACGTTCACACAACCTTCACTAGCACTTGTTAATAAATAAATAAACGTCAGGACAAAATGTTTTTCAAGTAAAGTTCATGGAATGTTCTTATAACTTATAATATTTGATATACACTGTATTGCCAAAAGTATTGGCACCCCCTTCTAATGAACAGGTTGGACTACTTTAGTAATATCCATGAATGTTATTCTTAATGTTTAAGCATATAATGATTTTCTAGTGAGTTGTGTGCTTATAATTTTATAGCAACAGTTTGGACAGAACTCTTTTCTATGCTTACATGACAGTGTCTCTGTGTATAAGGCGAGGTTCGAAAAGAAATGATCGACTGAGTCAGTGTGGAAGAACTTGGCTGGTCTGCAGAAACCTCTGCTGTGACTTTTAGAGCCCGAAAACTTATCACCAAACACCAATGACTTATACATACACTGAACAGAAAAAGGTGCTTCCAAACTGTGCAATCAAAGATGGAATCATATATGTGGTATGTATGGATCCAAAGATGGATGCATGCATGTATCTTAAAAATTTCTATATCTTGTGAAAAGTTTTGGAAGTGACAGTAGCCATGTGCACAAGTCACTAGTGGTGATGAGTTTTTGGCTCAAGGTCTGCATTTAAAGTCACAGCATAGGTTTCTGCAGACCAGTCAAGTTCTTCCACACTGACTCAGTCGATCATTTCTTTTTGTCTTATACACAGAGCCATTCTCATGTTAGTAGTAGTAGTCTTTATTGGTCAATTTATACAGCATCAACCTCACAAACAGACAAATTTAATAAGATTCTGTGACAAAACTGCTAGAATAAAAGCATCACAACAGTGATAAGAACAGTGGAAGAACATTTTTCTCACACAGAGCTGATACCCAAACAGATCCTGTAATCTTTGACCCCACATTAACAATGCTCTGCATCTGGTATCTAGTTTCAACAATTAATCCATAAAACCAACAAATCAAAGGATGTCCTCAGGAAATGTAACCATTTGTGTGCTTTTGATAAAACAAGATTTTTTTTCCACCAAAATTAGCTAATCATCAATAATTGTACACAATAACTTTTTGACTTCTTTATTTGCAATAACTAAGAATCAACAGAATTATACAATTCTATCATCTCTCTTGGAAACATTAATTTATAGAAGAGAACTCCAATCCAAAACATATGGGCCCATGCTCTGTCACACTGTTTTAACAGACTTTGACCACTGTAACAGAAGTGGTTAAATAGTGTTAAATGTGGATGAAAAATATATAAAAAATAAACGAGCACGAGTCGCATCAGTATCCACGTTTATATACTGTATGAAATGTAAGAGTTTTTTTCTCCTATAAGCAAACTAGCGGATCAGTCAACTGACTATTATAATCCAATTCTATTGAGTGTTAGAATAGAAAAGGGTCCTGTCCAAACTGTTGCTATACAGTTAGAAGCACACAATTCTCTAGAATATCATTATTGCTTAAACATTAGAATTTGGTGAAAATTACTAAAGTAGTCAGACCTGTTCATTAGAAATTACACTTTTGGCAGTGTTACAGTCACAAGAAAACTGGACAGTCTTAAAATATCAAAAATAAACTTTCAAATAACATGTTTTGGGTGACAATCAAGCTATGAGAATAAGTTGTCAAAACTAGATATCTTAGCGTTTTAGAAACATGTTATTCCCACTCATTTGCATCAGGATCATGCTGAATATCCAATAAACAAACAAATGCAAATGGAAGAAGATGTGTAGAACTTTCTGATAGCTGGACCTTTGAATTCTACACAATGTATGAATGATTAAATTTTTTTAATGTTGCCGTTTCCACTATTTTATGGAAGCAGTGGGTCATTATACTATGATTTTATCAAATTTCTTACCATTGTAAAACTGTAAAACACTATATTGCACATTAAACTTTAAATTAATACGTTCTGATTAATCCTTTTATTCATCAAGGATGCATTAAACTGATCAAAAGAGACATTTCTAATCACAAAAGATGATGTTCTTTTGAATGTTTTTTTCATCTGTGAATGAATTACGAATAATATTTCGTAATTTTTACTATATTTTTCTGATCAAATAGATACAGCTTTAATGAGCAGAAGATACATTTAAGAGATATTTAATTTTAGATGTTTAATGTGTTTTCAGGTTTTACTTGTAGAATTTCTCATGGATTGTTTCATTGAAGCATTTCATTTTAATGCATGTTAGGTTTATTCAACAGCATCTTTTGTTTGGATAATCAGCTTAACTTTAGCGTTATTCTCTGCACACCTAATTACTCTTTTCTTAGTCACCCTCTTCTTTATTTATAATAAATCTGGAAATGCACGATCTGTTTCTGTGAATGACACAGAATTGAGATTTGGTTTGGTTGGTTATTTTCAGTGTTTGTGAAAGGCTTGTTGAAGAGATCTCTCAAGGCTTTCGGTGGAGTAATAACTTCATACAGTAACAGTGTTACAGTAAATGGGGTTTCTCAGCGTTTTTCTCCAGCAGCCAAACACCAAGCGATTACTCAAGCACACATCTGTTGATCATTAGCTTGTTTGCGCAAGTGTCCGAGTGGGCTGTGTGTGTCTGTTTGTTATCAGCGCACAAGTGTGTAGCTTATATAACAGACTCGTCCCTGAAAACATCTTGGTTATGTATGTAACTCTTGTTCCATGTAAAAGGGAACGGAGATGTCCCTTCGGATATGACACAAAATCGGGATCTCACTTCGAGACACCAATCCACTTCGAGTGTATTAAAACAAGCCAATGAACATTGCGGCATGCACTGATTGCATCCAGCTGCAGCTGATCACAGCGTGCGTATAAATGAGCGCGTATTCAGGTTTTCTCTGAGGAGCCGAGCCGGTGACCCAGCTGCTCAGCGATGAGACGTGATGTCTCCGCTCCCTTCTTCAGGGAACGAGGTAACTAAGACGTTCCCTTTCAAACGGTCACTCTGAGTCACGTTGGATATGACAGACGAAATTAGGATCCCTACAAAACGCCATGGATGCTGCCTCTTCCAGTGTCCTGTGGGAGCCTCCCAAGCCCCCTCTGTCTGGGCTCACCACAAGAGGCCAGTTACTCTTATCAAAGCACTACATTCAGTAAGACTGGAACACTGGGAACATCCCCGTTCTATTGAACAGAGACGTACGGAAGTCCAGCCTTCCCATAGGAGGTCTCAGGATGTATACTCATATGGACAGTATTTTAGTGCATATGGAAAACTGGAGGTGATTGAACCCTCTTAAGGTAGCAGAAGGTCTGCCAGGGAAACACAGGCTGTAGGTCTTAACCGTGGAATACACACATGAAGTCCTTTCAGCTACTCCACATGGACCCTAGCTCTTTACTGGTTCTCAAGGATTCATCGATAGAGGGCCTGGCGCCAGTTGCTCCGGCACGTCCAGCTGCAGAGGGGACAGAGGAACTCAACAGGGTCTACTGGACACTCTGGAGAAGTTAACAAGCCGACACCTCTACCCGTTTGAGGATACCCATTCCACACGAAGGCTATAGAATCTAGCAAACTTGTTAGGGGTACCCAGCCCACAGCTCTATAAATACCTGCCAGTGCCCAGGATGATGCCACACTCCTTGATGAGTGGGCCCATAACCTGAGGGAGCAGGGCACACCCTGTGCTTAGTATCCAGTGGGCCATTTTCTGCTGGGAGACGACATTCCCTTTTCTGCCAGCCTTCGTGACCGACAAAGAGCTAGTGTGAGGTTCTGAAGCTTTGTGTCCGGGTGGAGTAGCATCTTAGTGCTCGGATGGGACAGGGCAAAGCTAGGGCTGGGTCTACCTCCTCTGAGGGCAGCGCTTTGAGGTTTACCACCTGGTCTCTTAACGGAGTAGTGGGAACCTTAGGCACATAGCCCGGCCGCGGCCTCAGTGTTACCTGGGAATCCGCCGGCCCACACTTTTTGGCCCAAACAATTTGTCAACCGAAAAATGCCTGGAGTTCCCCTACCCTCTTGATGGTGGACAGGTCCCAGGAGGGTAAAGTGGGGGGCCGTGGAGGATTGAACCTTCTGGCCCCCCTGAGGAACCTGATGACCAGGTCATGCTTATCCAGCTTTGTGTCAGGGCGTTCATGCCGAGAGTTCCCTCGGTCAGGGAGTAAAATAACTGCCAGTGAGAGGTCTCCAGAGAGGCAAACAGGTCTACCTGAGCAGCTCCGAAAAGCTCCCAAATCGGCTGAACCATCTGGGGATGGAGTCTCCATTCTCTGGGAGCTTGCTTTTTACATTTAATTAAATTATTTTTTTAAGTATATTTTGGTATATGCAGGTTAAAACTAAATATATATATTCAATTTAAGATTTAAGTGAGAAGTATCAAAGTAGATTTAAGTAAGCTTCATGGTTTACAACAAATATTTAACATATATTTAAAAATACATTTTGGTCAAAAATAAATATTTATTGCCATGTGGTGCAGCATCTCAAAAGTGTCTAGCAGCCCATGCAAAAGCTTGTGTAGATCATATTAGAAGGAAAAAACGACCGTGAATGAATGCATACATTAACTGCCGGTTTACGTCTGTGTTTGCGCAGATGACAGACTGTGAGTGTTCACTGAGCTGCACTTGACTGCAAATAGAGCTAAATTTGACTAAACCTTTCTGTAGAGACATTTTGGGAAGAACCTTGATTAGTAAAAACTACCAAATGACCACAAGTGAGTGATGTAAGGGCTTCATAATTAATTCATTCAACAACAACAATATTAATAAGTATTATTATTATAATTACGTTTTTCTTAACTGGTAATTTTATTTTTAAATAAATAATTTGTATTGCTCATTTTATTTAAAATTTGTATAATAAAATAAATAAAGAATAACAACAATCATGATAATAATAATAATAATAATTATTATTATTATTATTACTATTATGGTTGCAATTATTTCTAATTCTAATTCATTTTTATTTAATACATTTGCATTTATATTTCAAATAAAAATTTTATCAGAAGCTTTGTGTCCTTTAAAAAGTGTCTTTAGAAGTCACAATGTTGTTTGTTTCTCGAAACGTCTATATCTGAAGGCAGAAGCCAGGCTTATCATGTGAAAAAATTCTCTGTTCCTGGGTTTAAAAACACACCACATGTGAGCCGTTGTTTATAGTTTATAACAGATACTGTAGAATTATTTTTGAACCAAGGTCAAGTCAAGGACTGCAGTCGAGGGCAAAATAATCTTCATTCTGTCAGTTCTCTCAAAAACTGTGTTCTCTCCCAAAAACATTTTTTTTAATTCTCTTGCAAAAAAAGTATACTTCATTCAATAAACTTTGCTTCTGTTCATTAAACTTTTGTGTTCTGCATGAATCTGCATTTTCTTGAAAACAACTCAAATGTATTGTTAGCAAATGCAAAGTTTCTTAGTTCAAGAATTTGCGAGAGAAGGTCTCTTGAAGGACCACAAACATTTGCAAGAAAACAAAAACTGCAATGAGAAGTAATATATAATATTCTTAAATTAAGGTGCATTTACTATGTAAGCAAAATGAATCTAAAGTAAAGGAAGTGAATTTTGCTTTTAAACTATTTTGTCTGCTAGTGGGGTAAAAGAAATACTACCACCAGCTGATGATTTAATTTATTTAAAGCAAAATTCACATAATTTAGTTTCTTTCCCCTGAAAGTGAGACTAAATATCTTGCGTCACTTTGATTATCTAGTAAATGCATCCTAATTTAAGAATCTGTAGCTATTTTGGCTAGAAACAAGTCAAAAGGTGAAGCCTGGTGGTCATGTTTGGGTGAAGGATCCCTTTTAAAGTCATTGTTTTATTGGATGAAAGGAGTTCAGCTCGGGTCACTGAAGACTCAGACATCTGACTCACTAAAGCCATTTTCAGCCTGTTTGGTTTCTCTTTCCCTCCGATGTTTGTGTTGAAGTCGTCGTAGCCGGGATCATTGTTTCTCTACATGTGAACTATACCCAAAATCGATGTTAAACCAGAGGGCTTACCCCAAAAAAAGCCACACAGGGTCGGCCGGACTGAGCCGGCTTTGTTCTGCACTGACTAGCATCCAAAGTCAGTCTCTGAACAGAGTGTGCATTGTACGCTTTTTCCATGAGTAAACCCTGCTTGTCAACACAGCCTCCTCTGCCTGAGAGCTGCGCGCCACCGAGAAAGACTGCCGCCCTTGTGCCCTCGGCGTGAAGAAAAACACGTTCACAAAGAGCCGCTTCACTTTCATGAAAGAGCGTCTGAGATCTCAGATATATGCATTGTTTACAAAGAGCCTTTCTGCGCTTATAAAACCAATTTCCGCTTACCCTGGAGGGTGTGTGTGTGAGAGAGAGTGCGTGTGTGTATGTGAGTGTTAGCTTTTGTGTGTGTGTGTGTGTACGTGTGTGTTTGGGAGTATGAGTGTGTCTCAGTGTTAGTTTGTAAGTGTGTGTGTGTCAATCAATCAATCAATCTCTTTTATTTCTATAGCGCTTTTATCAATACAGATTGTAGCAAAGCACTGAACATTAACAAATAGAAGAACAGAGTGATGGCAATGTATAATGACCAGATTAAACTATTTATTTACACGCCCAGCACCTAATTTCCAGTTCAATTTAAACACATGTCAGATTGTGTAAAGGACTTATAGTGTGTGTGTGTGTGTGTGTGTGTGTGTGTACATTTGGTTCTGGTGACCTGTCCACAGGGTTTATCTAGGTGTTCTGGTCTCTGATGAAGATACCGTGCTGATACACCATCTGGTCTGGATACGGACTGAGGAACAGAATAAGAGAGAGACAGGTTAATATTAGCGTAGAGGCCATTCTTTTTATGATGTAACGAGTACATCATGTGTTAAGGGGAGTGTTCCCGGTTCCGG
>JAUMHI010000061.1:2990280-3000682 GCA_032359435.1 Enteromius unitaeniatus
GGGAATAATAGTAGTAGTAGTAGTAATATTAATATTATTATTATTAATAATAATTATTATTATTATTATTATTAATTTAGTTTAGTTTTTGGATGTGGGGTCATTTCAGTTGTATTGTTGTCTATGGATGGCTCTCTGATTTCATGAAAAATATCTTCATTTGTGTTCTGAAGATGAACGAAGGTCTTATGGGTTTGGAACGACATGAGGGTGAATAATTAATTAAACAATTTTCATTTTTGGGTGAACTAACCCTTTAAGACACACATAGGCTGGTTGCAAGAGGGCTTCAACAGCTTGGGATGTCCAAATAGAGGGATAAGCTACATCTGTAATATTTATATCCCTGCAGATAATTTATTTTAAGTGGACTTGTGTGTGTTCTCAGAGGATCTGAAGTGTGCTGGAATCACCTGTGCGCCGCTGTCCGTCCCCGACTGCCCGTCTGATTCGGTCCTGACCCACAGCTACACTCCGCCGGCTGGATGCTGCCCGACTCTCCCTTCTCAGTGCGCATGTGATCACTGTCCACCTCCTCCGGCCTGCAGCGACGGGCGCAGGGCAGTGCTGCTTACTGAGGGCACCGGAGCGCCGGGGAACTGCTGTAGCACATACACCTGCCAGAGAGGTAAGACTACCTCAGAGGTCTTCACATTGAGGGTCTGGAGACCAAAGAACCCTGCATACACCCCACATGAGGAATTGAGTGTTGTCAAACGATTAATCATCATTAATCACATCCAAAATAAATGTTTCTGTTTGCGTAACTTATGCGTATATATTGTGTATATTTTGTGTGTGTATATATATATACACACACGTATGTTACTCAAACGCAGTTTTTTTTTAGCATTTGACGGCACTAGAAAAAAAATTACAGTAATTTATAGTAAATACTATGCTGTTTTTGAATCACACTAATGATTTTACCCATTACTGTATTTTGAGTGTTTTAAATACTATAACATATTCAGTATAATGTACTTTACTGTAGTATGGTTCAAAAACACTATAGCATTTACTATAAATTATAAATCATGTGGTACTCCCAAAAAAAAATGGATAAATATGGCACAATATGCTGCATAATTTGAAGGCTTTTTGTATTTTACAGTATTTTGAATTTGTTTTATTGACATGTTGATGGGAGAAAGTGAGATCCTTGTGAAACCTTTGTACTTCCCCCAAGACAAGTTTCGTGTGTTTGCATTCCCCTTTGCGTTCGTTTGAAAAAAATGTATGTTCGTTTGCAAAATTTAGTTTCCCCAAAAAGTTAACATTTGTTCACAAATGTCCCTTTACGTTTGTTCGCAAAACTTTCCATGAAAAGTTTCCATTCCGTGCGTTTCCATTAAAAAAATTAGCTTGTTAACAAAAGATTGCATTCTCATTACGTTAATCTTCAAAAGATTGTTTGCTCGCATGTTTTTCCGTTCATTTGCGAATCTTGTCGTTTGCGCTGAAAAACATTTGTATTCCTCCAAATAAAATTCGCTAAATTTTAGTTTTTCCCTTTTCCTTTTACTTGCAATACTTTTGTGTTCCCCTTTAGGTTTGTTCGCTAAACTCTTTTCGCTAGTATTTAAATTTTTTTATTAAACCTTTATTTTACCAGGTGATGTCCCATTGAGTCAACAAACTAGTAAGATAACTAGGTAAATTACCATTAATAGCTTTAAAAATAAAAACGTGCCAATGGAACCATCTACGCAGACCTAAAGAATTAAAACCAGTTGCTTCATAAAGACGACAGTGATGTCAAGTACATAACTTGGCATTAGTAATGGACCGTAATGCACCGTGGTAGACCGTGTCAAGTGTGTGCAACGTGGTAGAAGCAGCATGCATATAATAACATCACCATAGTCCAAGACTGGTAAGAAGTTCAATGAAGGTGGCCTGTAATGAATTAAAAGACTGCTGTAGTGATTGATAAGCTTGAGCTAGAGTGGGGGCGGAACAATATAATACTGTATCGTCTGCATAGAGATGTATTTTACCATTTATCTGCTACAGAGGAAATGGTGTTAATGTAAATAGTAAATAGGACCGGACCAAGGATAGAGCCTTGAGGAACACCTCGCCGAACCCCCAATGGGGCAGAACTATGCCCATCAACAACTACAGTCTGTGTTCTGTTGGCAAGATAGTTAACATTCCCCAAACCAATGTCCCGGAGCCTCTTAAGCAGGATACAGAGATCAACTGTGTCAAAGGCCTTTGACAAGTTGATAAACAGGGCGGCACAGCTCATTTTATTGTCAAGGTCACAGATGATGTCATTAAGCACCTTGTCAGTAGCTGCAGTAATGGTGCTATGCTTGGCCCTAAAGCCTGACTGTTCCATTGAACGTATCTGATAATTTTGCAGGAAGCCCTTAAGTTGGGTCTTTACTAAAGACTCCAGGACCTTTGCAAGTACAGACAATTTAGAAATTGGGCGATAATTATTGAGAATGGAGGGGTCCCCCCCTTTCAACAGGGGCAGCACATAGGCTGATTTCCAAACATCCAAACACCAACATTAAAATGTATGTAATAGGTTCCACTAAGATATGCGCAGATAGTTTAAGTAAAGCAGGATCTAGGCCATCAGGACCAACTGATTTCTTAGCGTCAATTTCCTTAAGTGCCTATAGAACTGCAGATGGGAATGAGTTCAAAATCGAATCCCTCACTGACCAGAGAAGCAGGTGAGTTATGTTGAAGGTGTGAGGAAACATGGCTGTGGGAGACCTCTTCAGGATATGATGGTTCAAATATGTCACCTGCCTTAATGAAATGATCATTGAAAGCATTAACGATATCATTCTTGTTTGAAATCTGTTGGGTGTCTTTAACTATATGCTTGGGGAGAGAAGAGTCAGTTCCAGAGATTTTATCGTCTTCCGAAATTTAGATGGATTATTTAGATTTGAGGTAGTAGTCAGATTTGCACTTTCTTACAAGATAAGTGCATTTGTTCCTAAGATATCTAAAGTTAGTCCAGTCAGATTGGAGGTTTGTGGTCTTTGCTAAGGCCCAGGCTGCATTTCTCTCATGAATCAGAAAAGACTTTAATTCTATAGCATCTTAGAGGGGCATGTTTATCAGTAATCGAAAGAAAAAGCGAGTGAAAATAGTTCCATGCCACATTGATATCCGGTATAAGACTAATTCTAGAGAAATCACAGGTGTTTAATTCATGTAAAAAAGCTTGTTCTACAAATCTTTTGAAATTTCTTTTAATAAGAATACGTGGCTTAGATTTAGGGAGCTTGGTGTCCCTAACACATGCTATGGTGCGGGCACCACTCACACCAAAACATTTTCATTGTCCCAGGTAACTTTGCACTTGGTCTCAAAATTTTGGCTTCTTTTACTAACTTTGCTTTCACTTGCAAACCTCGAGAAACTTTACGTTCTCTCCCAAAACGTTTGCGCTCTTAAGTAACTTTGCACTCTCTCGCATAACGTTTCTTCTTCAATAAAAAGTTTATTTGCGCAACACAATGCTTATGTGAGAGAGTGCAAATGTTTAACCAGTTTTTCTAGGAATGTGACAATTTTGTGAGCGAACGTGAAAGCATTAAAATATAATTTGTTCTTTCATGTCGTATTTACTCCATCATCAGGTCATCTCAGGGCCTCTGAAGTGATTGTTGCTGGTTACAGGAAGCACTAAGATACTCTTGTGAGATCTGGACAGACAGGAAGTGATGAGGTGTGAAAAAGGGGCGGGGTCAGAGAGACAGGGCCTCTGTGTTTACTCTGTGTTGGCGTCAAATATTCCCTGTTTTACTAACAATCCAAATTCCCATGTCGGCCTCTTGGCCCGATGCTAAATGTGTGCTGCCTCGTGGAACTAATGGACTTAAGGAGAAACGCAGCGAGCGGAGGGAAAAACTGCTTACGCATCAGTCTAAAGAACTGAAGCAGAGGATGATGGGAAGGTTCAAAAGGTCACTGATGGGAATGTGTGTGTGTGTGTCTTGAGTCAGAGTGTGAGAATGAGGGAGAGTGTGTTACAGAGGAAGAGATGTGTGTGTAATTTGCTATATTTTTTTTTTATACATATAATAGTAAGAAATTGACTTTTGAGCAAGAAAAAGTCATGAGAATGTATTAATTTGTGAAATATGTATATAAATACTTAAATTTAAATTATATATATATATATATATATATATTAGATAGATAGATATAGATACACACATATATTAATATATATTAATAGCAATTAATCACATTAATAATTTGTGTTTTTTACACACATAAAGTATATATATTTAAAATATTTGCATGTATTTCCCTGTAGATATATAAATTCATATAATGTGTATTGTATATAAATATATGTAATATATAAAATATTTTTCTTAAATATACAGATGTGTGTGTGTATTTATATACATAATAACACACACACACACACACACACACATATATATATATATATATATATATATATATAATTATTATTTATTAATGTAAATATAAATTCAGTTAAATATATGTATTTTAGATTTGAAGTATAATTTTGATTATATTATTTATAATAAAATGTAATATTAAATGTAACATTTAATAATACATTTTATGATAGTAGTTTATAATAAAATATTAAATCTTAATTAAAACTAAATATAATTAATATGTGTATATTTAAAGTAATTTAAAAGTATATTTTGTGTAATATAGTATAGTTGAAGTAAGAATTAAGTTATTATTATTATTGTTTAAATGTTATACATTGGTACCTGGCATGCACTTCCTTCCGTACTGTAGAAGAGCGCAGTAACAGTAGTGATAATAGCAGGGTCTGTGTCCAGAGAGGACAGTAGTGTCCTGCAGTGTCTCTGTCTGGGTCCGGTGGCATCCGCGGTGCAGGGGTTTATGGGTCTCTAATGAACCGTACCGGAGCTATTGTTTGTATTGTTGGTGTGTCGAGGGTTTCCGGCTCTGAACGCAGGGACGTCTCTCACCCGTCGCCCATCTTACTGCTTTTCTTTGACCTCACGTGTGTAAGTGTGTGTTTGTGTGTGAGTGAACACGGATGGGATGGAGGCGCCGCAGAAGTCCTGAGCTCAGCACACTCGGCTGGGATTGTGGGTTCATGTAGGTTTAGTGGAAGGAAAGGTTAAACCCACCTCACTGTTTAATGAACAGTTGATTCGTTTAACAGCCACACTGAAGTAGCACAGAATCATGGAAATTAACATTTCTGTTTAATTCCTCTTTGAGAACTTTCAGTTTCAGTCTTAAATACTTTCGTTATGTAAAGTATTGGCAAAGCATTGTTACACAAAACAGATGATGACAAGATTAAAGTGCCAAGATATGTGTGTGGATATGCATCCAAAATAAGTTTTGCTTGCATAATACATGCTGTGTATATTTATTATGTATATATAAATACACACAAATGCATGTACGTGTAAATAAATGTATATAAAATAAATAAAATTAATATAAACATGTACATGTAAATTTATACTGTATGTGTGTGTCTTTATATATACATAATAAATATATACAGTACACACACGTTATGTTAAAAAAACACTTTTATATTTTGGATGTTATTAATCGTGGTATATAATACATATATACACACACACTTTTATATTTTGTTATATTATATAATATTTAAATATAAATATATACAAAATATATTTAGATGCAAATATAAAGGTAAAAACATTTTTTTAATTTTATTATAACTACGTGTAATAAATGATAGTAAGATCTTATATGTAGCATGAAAATCTAAGAGGAAAATATGTGATGGTGTTTTCAGATGTTTGCTGTCGTGATGTATTTGTGATATTTGTGTTTGAGGTTTTGTTTGCTTGTGTAGTTTCTTCCAGGTGTGTTCATAATGGGAAGGAGTTTACAGAGGGCGAGGTGTATCGTATGGACCCGTGCTGGCTCTGTCAGTGTCGAGGCGGAGTGTCCTTCTGCTCTAAAGCCGAATGTGCCGAGCTGGACTGCGAGAACTTCTATGTTCCTGAAGGAGAATGCTGCCCCGTCTGTATAGGTACCGAACATCATGCGTTTTATTACCAGTTCATGCATTCTCGAATCGAACCCATAACCTTAGAATTTCATCTTCAGTCCTGGAATGATCAGACAGCTGATGGTTTGACCTCATATCACTCTGCTACGCTTGATGGCTTGATTTAATAAAGAGAAACGGTGATGACTAATGCAAACTGAAAAAACAGACAGTGAATAAAAGCCAGCAGAGACCAGCAAACACAAACCTGACACTCTCCAAGCACCGCTTACTGAGAGATTTCGGGACTTGATCTGTGGACTTTCATCAGACAGACTTACAGCTGTGACCTTCTGCTCCTGAGGGTCAAAGGTCGACACCTGTGACACCTGTTTTATGAATATATCCTGCTCTGAAATCTACTGAATTTCTGTTTTCACACACAGTGATATTTCAGTAATATGCATGTGCATATTTTAAATGAGCTTTAGTTTTTTATTTTTAATTTTGTGATTTATGTGCTTTTTAAAATAATTATCTTATTATCTTATCTAGTTCTACTGTTATATTAAATACTGAGCAGCACAGCTGTTTTCAACATTGGTAATAATCAGAAGTGTGTGTTGAGCAGGAAATCAGTATATCATTATGATTTCTGAAGATCATGTGACACTGTAATGAAGCTGAAAATACAGAAATAAATTACACTTGAACGCATATTCACACTGTTTTCAATCATAATAATAATTCACAATTTATATTTACGTTTTTAGTATTTTTTAGCATTTGTGACACAAGGACACAAATGTGTATAATGACATGGTTATGACATAGGTATTACAATATGAAGGTGATTTATGAGGACTTTACCACGCTTTATAAATCACACAGAATGAAGTGTTTGAGAATGTAAAAGTGTGTGTGTTTCCTGTAAGGGGTAGGTTTAGGACAATACCACACACAGTCTGTACAGTAGAAACACCATTACACCTATGACCCCAGAAAACATGAGTGTGTGTGTGTGTGTTTAGATGTGGAGCTGCTGTCGGTGGAGAGCACTAAAGCGAGCTGCTGGGTGAATAACAGACTGAGAGCGCACGAGGAGCAGTGGAAGGAGGACGACTGCACCTTCTGTCAGTGTGTGGACGGAGACCCTCACTGCACCGCTATGGCCTGCAAACAGAGCTGCCAGAACCCTGTGAAGATCCCTGGAGAGTGCTGCCCCTTCTGTGAGGGTACGAACACACACACACACACACACTGCTGAAATACCCGTCTTCATCTGTGTTTTGAACAGAAACTCACTGTTACACACAGCTAGTCTGAATAGACGTGTCGACACTTGACTGTTATGATGACAGATAAGATATTCCAGCTATTCAAAATAAAGCCTCAAAGGTCACGACCCTCCAGTGGGGGTTCTGACCCAGCACCAAACAGTAAATGACCTCGCAGAAGACAGAGCAAGAGAGATTTCTGTATCTCTGTATCTGTATAGTTTTTTCATGAAATACGTGCTAATAAAAGTAATAATATCTGTGTTTTGCTGTAATACATAAATTACATGAATGCATTTAGAGTTTTTTCAACTGCTTACACACTAAACCTTTACTAGTCTCAAAACTTAGCTTGTGCTTCTATATTCATATATACATGGTTGTACATATTTAAAAAAGCGCTGGTTAAGTTCCTGCTGGAGGCTGCAGTGGGACCTGGTAGCTGCAGGTATTGCCAGAGTTTTATTGTATCTCTAGCTCTTGAACCACACACACACACACACACACACAGCCTATTAAAGCTCAGACTGGCGTTCCACTTACGTGTGCTCAACAGCATCGAGCAGCAGGCGTCTGCGGACTACAGAAGCTTTAATTTTACTGCTCCAAATGGAAGCCACCTGCTGTCCTTAATTATACATTATTATTTTCTAGAAGAATAATTAGTCACACCTCTTTAGCTCCGTACTGGCCAACATGGTTGAGATTGATGCTTGCACATGTGGCATCCCAGCATGCTGCTCTCCACAAAAGCACCTTGTTTTGATTCTGAGGTGACAGAAGAAAAAGGCAGTTTGTTGATGCTACGTTTGCTTCTTTACTTTAACTTTAAACAAAAGCGTTCGGTCACGGCTGTCAGATGAGGAAGATCGCTGTACGGTAATTGTGCTGTTTATGTGTAATCGATGCAAACCGGACGCTTCTGTTTGCAGTTAAACTGCACTGTACGGATGCGTCCGGACCCCAGGAGCGGCTCACATCGGAGCCAAACAACAGATGACTGAAGGTTCACTTCAACACGCACCAGTTCAGCACATGAGGATGCATTTAACAGAAACATCTGAGTTTGCATCACATCTGTAAAATAGTCGATGTGAAATCAATCCTTAATTTATGTCCCTTTTTGTGAATCTAATCAGTACATGCTGTTCTGAAATGGCTGTATAATTAAAATATAGGAGCTATTGGATAATGTGAGCTAGCGGTGGGTGGCATGAACTAAATATTATTTCCCAGTATGAGTTGGTAACACATCAGAAACAAAATATTTCCCAAACACTCTTCCAGTAACTTTAACAGAATGTTTGTTTAGAGTTATTGAGTATTAATTGATGTTACATCTACATCATTCATGGAAACATTTTAGTCGAATGTTCAAAAGTTGAAAACATTGTTGTACATTTAGAAATAATATTTGGATAACAAATGGGAATGTTAGTGAAATGTTCCTAGAGCATATTTTTATTAGCTGGTATCAAAAGGTTTTTGTTTTTTTTTTGTTAAAATTTAAATAATATGCAACCATGTGCAAATATCATTTGTTTTCTATTCTAAGAATCCTGAAAAATAAGATGCATCGCAGTTTCCACAGAAATATGTGGAATGCTGGAGGTTTGCATCATAGGAATAAATTACATTTTACAATATGTTCCCGTACAAAACAGCTATTATAAATTATAATAATTTCAAGGAATTGTCTTTCACAATATTGCTGTTTCTACTGTATTTGAATCAAATAAATGCAGCCATGGTAAGCATAAAAGCTTCTTGCAGACGCAGATCTTTCATGCATTTTAGCTATCTGAGATGTTTTTCATCTTTCTGATAAAGATATATATTTCTGAAGAAAACAGGAACTGATCTCAGTAAGTTTCTCTTCTAGAGCCCTCGTATGAGACGGTGAGCCCGCTGCTCTGTCCACCGCTGGAAAACTGCTCTCTCTCTGTGCATGACTGCCCGTTTGGCTTCCAGCAAGACCCCAGCGGCTGCCTGCTATGCCAGTGTGTCAGCAGTGAGTGCTAACACACATACACACACACACACAAACCCTTGAGAACTGTGTTGCGTGCAAACTGCTCCAAAATACTCCCAAGTCTATGTTTGAGAAAGTGCCAATGGCCCGCAACACAAGCAAACACTGACTCTGGACATACACAGCGTGTCCAAGAAATAATGATCTCAGACTCAAATCTGCACAGTCCTCCCCTTGACTGAAATCAATCTGAAGGTTTTTTCCCACATGAATTGAAATCAGCATCAGAGGGGTCAGTAGGACGTTTGGGCATCAGAGCTCATGGAATTGTAAACAGCTCCAAAACATTATGTGTAGTTTTTAGAAAACATGTAACAATTTTTTTTTTTTTTTCTCCACTACCAGCAGAAATGCTTTAGTAATGCTAAAGTAATGCCAGTAATGCTTTGGCATGCTTATAGAAACTTTGTCTGTGTACAAATGTGAGATGTTCTTTAACCCACTGTTAAAAGTGACCTCAGCAGTGAGCACAGGGTTAAAATAGTGTTAAGATGGCGTTAATGTAGTGCTAACCTCTGGGGTTAAAAATGATGTCAACATGGGGTTAAAGTAATGTTGACTTGGGTTTAAAATTACATTAACCCAGGATTATAAAATAAAAATATATTTAACTGTTTACTGATCATCTTTTCTATGTAAATATTTGTGGTTTTCAGATGAAACCTGTCCTGATGTGTCCACACACTGCTCTCTGGAGTGTCCCATGGGTTATAAGAAAGACGGCTATGATTGTGATGTGTGTGAATGTAGTGAATCCACAATAAAGTGTCGCCCCATGACCTGCAGCAAGACATGCCCTTATGGATACATGTAAGTATATTTCTCTGTTCGTGACCAGTAACATTATCCTATTCGGACGGGACTAGTTTTCTAAACTACGTTTGAGTTTCGATCGTTATCGCCTGACGTCTGTGATGTTCATGTACCATTTTGGACGGGACTCACATCTCCGTGTTTATTACAGAGGTGGGTGTGTCTGTTTTGTACATCTGGGTGTCACAGAGACGCTCTGTATGCGTGCATTGCTACAGTCATTTACAGTAAACCCATGTTTAATTTTGATAATTAAAACATATGTAACCGAGTGCAGAAATGAACGTGAGTAATCTTACCTGA
>JAUMHI010000061.1:3007808-3068831 GCA_032359435.1 Enteromius unitaeniatus
CATGGCGCCCGCAGCAACACTACAGACACAATAATAGCTCCGCCTTCTTTCTTTCTGGAAACATTTGAAAATAAACCAACTCTGTGACTTTTATAAAGAATATCTCTTTGGTTTTGAGACGTTAATCTTTGCAGCTTGTAACACAAACATTTAAATGGAATCATATGACAAATGACTTCTACTGGACCAGAAAAATCAAAGGCAGCCCTGATACATAGGTTCAAGTTTTTCTATTCATTGGGACATTTTTGGAGGCTGTAGAACCAGCTTAGAACACCTCAGTCTCAGGATGAAACACTCACTGTGTGTGTGTGTGTGTGTGTGTGTGTGTGTGTCAGACGAGGCGGGCAGCGGGCAGCCGGAGGGTGATCTGGTGGTGTGTCGTGCTCCGGCCGGAGAGCTGTATGTGGAGGGAGAGACGTGGAGTCTGGACGAGTGCACCAGCTGTACCTGTCGACAGGGAAGAGTGCTCTGTGAGTCTGAGTCCTGTCCTCCGCTTCTGTGTCACACACCTGTCCGGACCAGAGACAGCTGCTGCTACACCTGTGCAGGTAACACACACACACACACACACACACACACACACACTGAGACATGGACCGTCTCTGCATTTGTAAATAAATAGTTTAATCTGGTCATTATTCATCACCATTACTCTGTTCTACTTGATGATGTTCAGTGCTCTGCTACAATCTGTATTGTTAAAAGAGCTACAGAAATAAAAGAGCTTGATTGATTGACAGAAGCACACACTGGCTGCTGTTATTTTAAGAGCTGCTGCTGCTGAACATGACTCATTTTTTCCTGCAACCTTTTATATAGAACTAAGTTTTAATATGAAATGATATATGAAAACTCTCGTACTGTGTGTGCGGAAAGATGTTCAAAATAAACACAGTTCTTCTCCAGAAAACCGTAGCCTCGCCTCCGACGTGAAATATTTTGAACACTGTTAAACTAGTAAAACTACTCGCATGCTACTAGCTGTAACCATATGTTGGTGTTTGTTCTGTCAGAGGAGGATGTGGAGCCCCTGAATCCCTCCAGCAGCGGTCATCAGGAGCCCTGTGTGTCCAGCGCCGGAGAAATCCTGCGGAGCGGAGACTCGTGGAAACCCAACGCCTGCAGCAGCTGTGTCTGCCTCGCCGGGAGCGTCCGCTGCTTCTCACAGCAGTGTCCAGTCGCTGACTGCAGGGTCCCGGTGCTGCGCAAGGGCCAGTGCTGCCCACAGTGCATGCTGGGTACGTGTGCCATTTTACCATGGGAAGAAGTGGAGAACAGTTATTAATGCACAAGTCTCGCCAAAAGCAATATAAGATACTATATTTAATAACCAGAATGAATAATTATTTAAAGTTTGGTGCTTTTAATCATTTTTTGATTGAATGATTTTTTTTAAATAATTGAGTTATTATTATTTGATTGTATTGTTTAAAATATTTTAATGTTTTAATTAGATTCTTCTAAATATTTCTTAGTTAATGTTTTATTTATTATTTAATAATTTAAAAATGGGAATTGTAATTTTAATTTTTTTGGTTTTTTTATTTATTTTTTTAATTATTTTAACATTTGTATTAATATTTTAAAATAATAATCATTATAGTTATGATAATATAGTTGTTATAATTATAAAATGATTTTTTTTTTGTATTACTTAATTTTACATTTTCATTATTTCATTTTTTGTGTTTTTTTATTGTATATTTTATTTTAATTTAACTTTTATTTATTATAACAGTTAAATTAACAAACATGTGTTCAGGAACTAGTGAATAAAAAATATTTTAAAAAGTGTAATAAAGATTTATAGATAAATAAAATAAAAAATAAAACACAAAAAAGTTTCATTATAAAAAAAATATATATATATTTCAGTAGTTCCTGAATCCCTGCATTAGAACATGTGTTTGTGAATCAGCTGGTGTGGGGTTGGAGTCTCTGTGCCTCTAAAGTCCAGGAACAATCCTGTTGATATCGGTTCACTCACATGTTTCCTGTTCAACACGATTCAATGCGAGGAAAGAAGGAGCAGATCTCTCCATCAGCTTTTCCTTTTCTTCATTGTTCTCCTGCGTGTTTGATCTGTGGAGGCTTGTGAAATGAGCAGAATGATGCTGATGCTGATCATGTGGTGTGTTTGCAGAGACGAGCTCGACAGCGCCGGTCACTGAGAGCAGGATCACCGCTGCTCCTCCGCTCGGCGTCACAGGTGATTATTACAGGCTCATCACAAACACTGACCATGATCAGAGGAAGGAATACAGTGATGCAAATATTGATAAAAATCTGTTTACATTTATTTTAATGCTAGATTTTTAATGATCATTTTTTATAAACACTACATTTTTTGTTGAATTTTAATCCGTGTTTTAATTTTATATTTTTGTTTTAATTGTAATGATTATAGTTTAATAAATGCTTTTTTTATTTGTTTTGTTTATCAAAATAAATCCTTACTTTTGCCTTTTATATTTATACTTGTAGTCCTTTTTAAACTATTTTAATAAAATTTTTAGGGTTATATTGTATTTTATTTTATTCATTTCAACTTTTTAAGATTAATTTTTAGTGCTTGTGCTTTGAATTTTTTTTTTTATATTGTTTTCATTTTACAATAATTTGTTTATTGTAATTTAGTTTTTTTATACTTGCATTTTATTTCATTTTACATTTTTGTAATAAAAAAAGCAATTAAGCTTTTTTGTTTAATTTTATATTTTTATGATTATTTTAAAGTATTGTAATTCAATTTATTTTATAATTGTTTTATTGAATAATTCATATTGTTTTTTTTAGGATTTTTAAAAAATTTGACATTTTTATAGTTACATTTTAGTAAGCATGTTATTTTTATTATTATTTTAATGTAACATTTTTATGGTTTTCTTAGTGTTTCATATGAAAGAGGATTAGGGCCAAGCAATAATTAAAAATTTTTTAAAAGTCTCAAGATTAAAGTATTTACATTTTAAGAAAATATTGAAATCAAATAAAATGTTAAGAATGAACTCATTGAATTATGAGGAAAAATGTAAATGTAATTAAACTTCATCTTAATTGTAAAAGTGAATACAGTCATGTGCAGGACGGATGGTTTCTGATGTCAGACGTTCTCTCGTGTAGATGGTGAAGGTGTCTTGCCGGACGTCCCGAGCCAGACTGAGATGACGCTCATCTACCAATCAGCGGCCTGGATTCTGGCGGGAATCCTGCTGGCCGTGGTCATCTTCCTCCTGGTGGCCGTTCTGGTGAACCGCAGGAAGAACTGGGTTCAGATGTCCTGCTACGGAGCGCCAAAGAAGGTGAGCGACTCCCAACAACGAACACAGAACACAGTTTCTGAACAAAACAACACATGCTCCTTCATTTAACATCAGTGATGATGAAGCAGTTACAGTTAGAACAGGAATATTGATTCAGAAATAATTCATATTAATGTTCATTCAAGGTGTATTTATTTCATAATTTAATTAATTCACTTTTGTTTTTGCAATTTTTTTTTTTTTGCACCCACAATATTTTTTGCATCTAAAAAAAAGTCTTGTTTTGTGTGAATTTTTTACTCTCCAATTAGTTTTTTGCACTCTCTGAAAAAAAAAATTTTGTTTATTCCCCACCTAATACTTCTATAATTTTTGTCCAGTTTCTATTTTCTGCACCCCAGAGCAGCTTTTATTTGTTTATTTTCTGCACAACAAATATGTTTTTCTTCTCTTGAATTTTTTGCAACCTAACAAATGTTTTTTTGCGGTTTGTCTGGCAGACGGTGGTCCTGCAGAAACACGTGAACAAGAGCTCTCTGGTCTACATGGAGCCGTCCCGAGAGAGTCAGTTCCAGAGCCTGAAGAGCGAGAGCGTCTCTAACGGAGAGCGGATCTGTATCCCGCGCGCTAAACTAGCTAACGGTCACGTCCAGCGCTAGCGTCTCACAGAAACTCCAGTCCTGTGATCATCTCCTGCTTTATTCCGTGTTTTTCTGATGTCCGGAGCGTCCGAACGAAACAGGACCACAGCTTCGGCAGAAACAAACCAAACGTTGAGGAACCAGACGGACCTTCAGAGACAGTCGTCATGTTTCCTGACCTCTCCAGTCTGTTTATTCCTTTCTATACGTTCAAGTGTTTTCCTGTAGATTGTTGTTAGTCTCTATAAGCCTGGAGACGGAGGAGGACTGAACTTTCCTGTGTGTTCATAACCAACTGAGCTTCAGAGCAGATCAAGTCACTCTACAATATGATCAGTTTTCATTTCTCAAGGGAAAGCTGTTTCCATCCACAACACGCACACTCATATACATGTAATATTTATTATATCAAATGTTAAAAATGATATATAAAATATAAATACAGATACACTTCTGCTCACCAAGCACTCATTTTGTAAAACTTTTTAGACTTTTTTTTTTTTTATGTAATTTATTCCTGTGATTTCAAAGCTGAATTTTCAGAAGTCTTTCTGATTCTAATTGGCTGCTCAAAAAACATTTATTATTGATAGTATTTTTATTCTGTTGAAAAAAGCAGAGTTCCAAAAGAAATAGAAATCTTTTAATCAATTTAAAGCTTCCATGCTAAATAAAAGTATTATTAAATACATTTTTATCATTTCTTTCCCATTAATTTAATGTTGAGAATAAACTTCTTAAATTACAAGATTAAAGTCGTTAAATTTAAAGAAAAAAACGTCCTCATATTTCGAGAAGTAAAAAGTGCAGAACAAAAGACTTGTTTGTTTTTTTTCGCGCATGTTCTGCTCAAGCGTGTGACTCTACGAAGATGAAATGTGTTTTTCTACACTTTTATTTGTCAAAATATATATTAAAAAAAATTTAAATATAGATAAAATTATATTTTTTCCCCAAATCTAACTACTCTTAATTTAACGAGTTTATTGACAAGATTTTCTTTAGACTTTTTCTTGAAATTTAACGACTTTTATGACATTTTATTTTGATTTATTTCTCGTAATTTGACGACTTTAACCTCGAAATGATTTATGTTTTTTATTATTGCTCTTCCGTATTTTTGTGTGCAGAAGAGCATTCTTTAAAAAACATTAAAAACCTCACTATTCAAAAACTTGACTGATGGTAAAGTGATACATAGGTGTATTTATATTTTATATTTCTATATTAAAGAAAAATGTTATATATATATAAGTATTAGCGTTTATATATATATATATCTCACTAATTTATTCAGTTCTCTAGAAGTCAGTTTTTGGAGTCAAATGTTGAAGTTTTGGTTTTGATTGGTTTGGTTCTCTCTCTGTTAAACAGGCTGTTTTTGATACTGTATCTTTAAGAGATATGTCAATGAGAGGTCACATGTTAATAACACCTGTGATGTTGCACATAAAAATTCAGAATGAGTCATTTTTGCAGTTTAGTTTAGAGGAAGACGTGTGTGCATGATGAGGAAGTTAAATTAGAAGAAACACTTGGAGTTGAGTTAGCGTGGAGCTCGTTTCTCACTTGAACTGATGTTCGCATCATTAGTCAGAATCAATGATTGTAGTTGGTTTGAGTCACTCAGTGAATGATACATGTACAAAAAACATAAAAATAGTAGAGGAAAGTATCTTATTTATTTTTTCACATTTATTTATTAATACTAAACTCTAGTACGTGACTGATTTCTGTCTGGTCTGTGAAGTTGCAGAGAAACCCAAAGCTGCTGTACAGATTTTATAAGCCGTCTGTCTGCTTTATATCGCCTCTTATTTATTTGACCTTTGCTACGAGTCAATATGATCCAATAGATGTTGAGCTGTAACATGTACACGTTTTTGAAATAAAAATGAATTGTGTGGATCTTTGTGCATTGGACTGAAACTTACTGAATTTGCTCACGCAGGAGACATAATTATAAGATAATTAACATTTCAAAAGTTCATTTTTTAAAATACGGATAACTCCGATTAAACCGAATGAGTGACTTCAAAAGATATACTTATATTCACTTTCTATATTTTCTATTACTATTACAGTAATAACTACATTCATGTTAAAAGAAGAAGCAAGACAATATGATACAGGAAAATATTTTATTTCCTTCAGTTGTGGACTGTACAGTATTTAATTTTGATTTCACAGGAACCGTTATAAATACATGATTGATGACTGGACCCTTCAGAGGACGCTGATCAGTCTTTGGCATCAAACCCGTGGTCAAAAACACATCTGTCTGGGCAGTGAAATCAGATCAGAGCAGGATCTTGTAATAATCATCTCTGTAGCTGTAGAGAACCACCACAGACACCCTGAAAACACACACACACGTCACTAAACCGCTGCATACTGCATCATCATCACATTTCAGACATTAAAATAAAAAACAAGTTTATTTTTAGCCTTTGGGCAAATATTTTTTTAGATCTGTTCCTGCTGAAGTTAAAGACACTGACTTTATTCTTTCTTTCATATTATTTCTAGCAATCTTGCAGTTTCACACACACAAAAAAAGTCACACAAATACATAGATATTCAGAGAAGATGCGAGATAAAAAATGTGAGGAAAAAAAGTCAATCGTAAAAGAAAAAGTCCAGATTAAACAGAACTGTACATTTACTATAAAAAAATAATCCAAACTCTAAGATAAATCTATGCAGTCAGAAACTCAACTATATTAAAAAAGTGAATTGGAAGAGGTAAACTTACTGTAAACTTATAACTGTAAAAAGTCTGAATTGCCAGATGTAAACTCGATTGAAGACTTGCAATTGTAAAATTATAATAATAATAATAATAATAATAATAATAATTTTAAAATGACATTATCTACAGAAGAGAATTAGGGCCAAGCAATAATAAAAAATTAAAATCATTTTGAGATTAAAGTCAATAAATTACGAGAAAAAAAGTTGAAATAAAATGTTGAGAATAAACTAATTAAATTAAGAGAGTAATTAAACTATGAGAAAAAAACTTGTTAAATTACAAGAAAAAAAAATTAAATCACGAGAAAAAAATTTGTTACATTTAGAAAAAAAGTCAAAATGAAATGTTAGAATAAACTCATTAAATTAAGAGATTTAAGTCATTAAATTACGGGAAAAAACTTGTTAAATTTCAAGAAAAGTAGAAATGAAATATTGCGGATTAAAGTCATTCAATTAAGAGATTAATTTAAATTAGATAAATTTAGAGAATAAGAGACATAGATGCTATTTACAGTGTAAATGCAATCAGCTCATTTCTATAGACATGCCATTAAATGAAAATAGCAGATAATAAAGCACCTCAGTATTGTTGTATAATAACATCAGGGGTTTTTCTCAAAACTCTACTACTTTAATCTCATCATTTTTATTCTCAACATTTTATTTCTACTTTTTTTTCTCGAACTTTAACACCTTTTATCTCCATCATATCATTTTTTATTATTGCTTAATAATTATCCCTGATCCTCTTCCGTGGTAAACTCACAGTGTAAACTTGCAATAGTTAAAAAGCTAAAGTGGTTCGTGAGATGATTGAAAACTCGCAACTGTAAAAAAAAAAAAAAAAAAGTCTGAATTGCGAGATGTAAACAAGCTGTATCCTTGAAGTCTAAACAGAGAGTGGTAAAAACTGATTCATTGTTCAAATAAGTCTAAATTGTTGTAAAAAAAAATCATGGTGAGAAAAAAAGTTAAGAATATATTGTACTCTTTTATAAAAATAGAATGTGTAAAAAGTAATTCTAGAAAAATGTGAAATCTTAAACCCTTAAAATTCTTTAAGATGAGATGTTTACTTCTTCGATTGCTTCAAATATTACGCATTACAACATAAAAACTGCCTCCATATAAGACATATGACTACTCAATGAAGTTTTACTTCGAATAGACTTAAATGTGTTTTCTGGATGTTTTATTTCCACTAGTCTGAAAGAAGACATGATATATCAGCAAAACAGAGCAAAAGGCACCAGAGAAAGGAAGCAGAACAATATCTGCCGCACAATCTGTCCATTGTTTCTAAATGACGGTACAGTCAACATGAGCTCTGTAACAGCAAAAAAAGAGAAAGAGCTCATGAGGAAATTAGAAACAACTGTTGAGAGAATCCAATGAGACTCCATTGTTCTCAAACACAGGAAAGTCACATGTATTTTTCCAAAGAATGAGCAGAAATGGGGTTAAAGGCTGTTAATTTCTGACTGTTTGGGTGGAGAGAGTCAGAGGATCCAGACGTGACTTTAGCAGCAGCTCTTCAGCGCTGGATCAGGTTTAATGATCGTAAAAAAAGCGTCTGGAAACACTTGAGGAGAAGCGGATCAGGTCTCGCTGTCAGATTAACAAGAGAAGAGATCAGACTAAACTCTGTGAAACAGCAGTTCACTCGTGAGTTATAGCAGATAACTAGTCACGGTCACCTTTGGAAGAGTGAGATGCACTGGACGTCACTAAAGCTACTACAAAAAAAGGAATAAATATGAAATAAAACTTCAAATGAATGTTTCATATTTTAGCTTCATATTTTTGTTCAGTATTCTGAATATTCTATATTTTATGGGATTGTATAGCACTGAATATATTTACGCAGTATTTATGATTCATTATTATTATTATTATTATTCCTTTATTTAACCAGGGGAATCATATTAACCACATTCTGAGCAACTTTAAAATTTACATTTCCAATTTCAGCTCATTAATCCTGAAAGCTTTTTGAAAGAAAGGGCAGATTACTGACATCCAGGGTAAAAAATAGCTTATGATTACAGATTATGTTTTTTGCAAAGAAATTGATTTTATTCCCAAACATGTTTTAGAAAATCAAAGCCACACGTCTAAACATACTGTGCTCCAAATTTAAGGGTTGATATTTTAAAAATGTTTCCACTAGATAAAATTGACTGTCATTATTGACCATAAAGAGTACTATTTTGTCCATGATTTATTAATTTTTTTGTTCACATAGCAAGTTCCTAAACCTGTACCAAGTTTCCTACCATTCCAACGAACACTCAACCGTTTCTTCAGTGTAACACAAAAGATGATGTTTTGAAAAACACTGGGAACCAAACAACATTGGACCCCATCGACTTTCACTGTATACATCCTTCCACCCGAGTTATTAACACTGGGAAACCAGCTCAGTACCTTTTAGAGATCTTGAAGTGGTAGATCTGCTCACAGATGCATTTGAGGTACCTCTGTTTGGGAAGCCGAGAGAGAAGAGTCTTCACACTGATGTTGAACTGCTCCTCACCATCAAACTAAGACACAAGCAACAGCAGCTTCAGCCTTTAACACTGGAACGAGCTCAGGGAAGACGTGGAATCATATCTGAGACACTCGTATTCAATGAAGGAAGTAAAACAATGTCTTAAAATGGAGATCATTGGGAGACACCATTCATTGGTTATTTTAAACTAATGTTTCCTTTGCATTTATCTGTTAACGTGTAATGTATAGAGAAAAAAAGAAAACACTTTCACAAGCGCAGTGCAGTTTTTTGGTGGACTTGTTTGTCATGTTTGTTCCGTGTCTCAGTGACTCATGTTGATGGAGAGGGTTTCCCTCGTCACGTGTCCTGCTGTCAGCAGACAGGATCCCCCTCTCTTCCGCTTTATCCCGCTCTTTTCCACTGGAATGCCATTTATTTACTCAGAATAGCTCATAATAATACCGGGCGGTACATACCTCGAGGGACAGGAAGTTGATGAGGGTTTCCTTGGGCAGATCGACCTGAGGAATGCGACAGGAGAGACTGAAGGTCAGCTTCGCAGACACAATGGAGGCTTATCTACAGAAACCCACAGTGCCATGTAAACACGGCGTACCAGTCAACAGGAAGAGCTCAAGATGTGCTTAACAGGGTAAAAGTTCGGAGTAAATACACCACCGAAGAGGAAACCTCCATGAGAGGAAACGAGCGGTGTATGTGAAGCTGGTCTCTTTGTTTTCATATCAGTGCATCGCATTGTTTCTGTTATATCTCTTTAGATGTTGATCAGGGTGTCCGGAAAGTTTAAGGTGGTTCTACTTCCTGAACTTGACATTCTGGCTCGGGGACAAAATCATATTTGGACTCCTAACTCATGGTTGAGGGGAGTTTTGTAAACTGTGTAAACCACTTTATTTCCCACAAAACCACTAATTAGCTAAATATTCAAGCGATGTGAATCTCATCATCTCACTGAGAGAAACTAGGAGAATGAACATTTAATACATGAATCTACTTCACTGACATGAACTGATGACCAGGCAACTGATGCCGAACCGAGGCCAATATAAAGCCGATATATTTGATTAATCAAGCTATTTATTAATGAAATAAACAGATTTGAACTTCAGTATCTTCATTCTGCAATCATATTGTAATATTTTTCACGAATTAAGAAATAGTTCAAAACACGAATAAAAGGGAAAACATGATGAAATGTACAATAGTTATCAACCCATTTTTTTTGACTACTGATGACAATATCTTAAGAAGCCAGTGGCCGATACGAAGCCAAAGTGTATATTATATGACCCTAAATAAGATGCATAATTAAACAATTCATATAATAAGATAATTTAAACAACTGCTGCAATGACTTGCAGATTCGTATTTAGTAACTTAGACAATTAATTATGCAATAAATCGATAAATAATTTGACAGTATAAAAAAAATCATAAATTAACAGATATGTGCTTCTGCAATAATATACTAGTATGTTCAGAAATACAGAAATAGTTAAAATAGATATAAAAAGTAATGCATGAACTCATAAAAGGATCAATTTACATGACCGATACCGATATTTTCAAGAGCAGGCAGACGAAAATAATCTGATATGACATTACAATATTTAATTTAAATTAGATGCAGAACAACTGCTGCAATTCAATTAAAGCTATTTTCTAAATTCTAAAATTATTGTAAAGTGAATAAAAAGGAAAAACATTATTTTTTTTCAAAACGTCTTGTTTTTGTAATCCTATTATAGCATAATAAAGAATACAAATAAAGAAATTGTTACAAAACAAATCTAATTAAAGTAACCACTAGAACTAAGTGCACTCAGTAATCTGATAAGTTTGTGCAGATTGGCAATCATATATACTCAAATAAAGCTCAGGTAACACTTGATTATCTTAGTTATCGGTGCCGATAGTTGATAAATGGCAAATATCGGTCACGGCAATCTACTGTTTGAACACTAATGTATTCCTTTGATTCATTTTAACTTGCAGCATTCTTGTCACTTTCAAAATTTAAACTGCTTATAATGTTTATCAGCCATGTAGAAAAACTAGAAAAACCGATCATTTAAAAAAAGACCAAACATCAACATTACTAATGCAGACATTGAATGCAATGGATGCAAGATGCTGTATTCTTGGGACGCTCTGATGCCAGTTTTATATATATATATAGAAGTATGCAAGTATCTTTGGATAAAAGCATCTGCAAATGCATCAGTGATGAAATGAGAGCAAGAAGTGACATCATATACTCACGGCCAACACCTCGATGTCGTTGCTCTTGTTCTGTAAGTTGCTGCTCAGATTCTGCAGTCGGGTCTGGATCTGAAAGACAGGATTTCTCTCATGGACAGAAAGCAAAAGCTTTTCGGTGTATGTAATAAAGCTGAGCACAGAACAGCAAGGGTTCAGATTCGCTGGCTCATCACTAGACGGGGCTGAATCATTACTTCAGAAGGACGTCACCACTGTCCTGAAGCATGCTGAATTAAACACCCATTGAGCTAAATCAAACACAGGACACTTCCCATAGGGGTCACAGATTCAAGACTTCCTCTATGTTTGATTGTGATGGAGTGTGAAAACTTCAAGGGGAAATTTGGCCAAAAGCAACACTGGGATTTATTATGGATTAATGGGAAATTCGTAAAACAAGCAAGCATGTGTGATTGCGAGGGGAAGGACATTCTCTACAGGCCTTAAAGGTACAAGATGTGGAAGAAAGCTTGTTTCTCATGATGTCAGACGTGAGATCTTTGTGCTGACCTGCGTCTCGTATCTCCGTCGGGAGCTGGCCGAGATTTTCTCAGGCGTTACAAGGTTCACGTTCATGGACATGATGGTGTTGCTCCCGTGAGACTCAGATAGACCTGATGAAGAAGACAAGCATGATGCTTCATTCAAACATCTGCCGGACATACCTCATTTATTTTCTTTCAAGGTTTTAAAAGCAGCATCTGCCAGAAACAAACAAAGTGTGAAGTACTACACAATCACTGTGTGCCTAAATAATGTTTTTAACTTAAATACCAGTCCATAACTCATAATAACTCTTCCTCAAGTGAAAAAGTTTATCAAAATCCAACCACATGTTAGTTTAGAGCTGTTTTGGCATGATCGGTGCAGAATTCTCTTATTATTCAGAGCAGACCACTTCTTCACCGGAAGAAGAGTTATTATAGATTAAAGAGTTAAAAACATCTTAATGCTGGATTAGTTTGATCTTTTATCTTCTCCACATGTTCACTTGAGTGCTGTGGGTTATTCTGATGTTTTTAATCAGATTCTCATTCTGAAGGCACCCATTCACTTCCATTACTGAGACGCTGATGCAGAGACACATTTCTGCAAATTTGACTTATCCTGCTCCTAGGTGGGTGAACACCAAACGAAAAGGTTTATAAGTCAAGAATAGGGATCGTGACCGTGCTTGAAAAACCTGTACCTGAGTTTCCCAGTAATGATCCCTTTGGATTCTGGAGAGAAGCACTCTCAGAAATCTCTCTGGTGAGCAGAAATGAGAGAAAGAAGAGCATTAGAACGTTTCCTCTGGACTATGACACACAGTTTACGCTTGTAAACGTCGGCGTGGGTCACCTGTTTCTCTCTTCGGAGAGTTTGGTCCGGCTCTTTTGGATGAAGTGTTCGACCAGCTCTGACTCTGGGATTCTCTTCTCCGTCTGACGATCTTTCTCGAAGGACTTCACCTGACGGGAGTAGAAGAAAACCTGTGAGATCAGAGCACCCCTCAGCTGTCTTCAGCGCAGTGTTGATGTGATCTACCTTCAGGTAATTTCCTTCTTTATCCGACACCAGCACCATGAATGTGATCCCAGCTTGTCTGCAGTGCTCCAGAAGAGCTTCCTGTGACTGTGGCACAAATGGAGAATATTTATCTTTGATACAACACAAACACACACACATCTGACTGCATTCATGTGGGCTCATTAGTCTCGTGTTGTCATTAAAAACGCATTCTGCCCAAGATCCACCCTGGAACTGAATGACTGTGGTTTGGAGTCAAACATAATAAAAATAATGACTTGTGGTTCAGTAAGGGAAGAATCGAAACAAATCAACGACACTCATTTCTTTCACGCTTGTTTTGCAAGAATAACGTCACAACTGACGAAGAGATGTATTGTGTGCATACTTTCTTTGTATTTATTTCATGGCATTTCAATTTATGTGATTGATGAACGCTTTATGTGGAACTAGTCAGCTCTGAACTCTTAATTAGGCAAATCTGTATTAGTCTTGTTTTACAAATGTGTTTAACTCAACTCAAAAGGGCAAATATTTGTTCTTGCTTCAAGCTTAAACTCACTTTTTTTTATCAGTTTCCCAGGAAAACAAGATTTATTTTCATTTTACTGCTCAAATAAATGGATGTTGTTTTAAGGCAAGACACGACAAGGCAAAACCTTTTGAGATGTTTGTCTGTTTTGCTTCCACATCTCTTCTTCATGCTAGTGGAAAGAAAACTAAATTCACATCTTGGTGTTTATTTAATTATACTTTATCGATTTGCATCTGTTGATTTCAAATCCAATCCTCAAATAGTTATTTCCATACACCAAACTGTTTTATTTCTCTCTATATTCTGAAGGTTTTAGTGCCGTCAATCGAATAATTGCATTCAAAATAAAGGTTTGTTTGCATAATGTGTGTGTACTGCATATATATAAATGCACACATCCATGCATATAAGAAAAATGTTATATTGATACATTAAATATTTATATTTATATATTTTTTTAATATATACATGCATGTGTGTGCATCTATAAACACACACATTACGTAAAACAAATACATTTATTTTGGATGCAATTAATCACAATTAATCATATGGCGGCACTAGTTTGTTTACATTAATTAATATACAATGCCTAATTTGCATATGCAAACATATAATTAAAGAATTATTAGATATTTCTACTGGAACAAGACAGAGCTAGTGAGTGAGAACAGAATTAGAGTTCACTTCTCTTCTGTATGATTGAGTGAGACACACAACCAGCAGAATAAACTACTGCTAAAGAGAATCAGGGCAAGTTTGACATGCAAAGTGTAAATGATGTGTGTGTGTGTGTGTGTGTGTGTGAGAGAGAGCTGATTCAAGTCTGCACACAGTATGATGTCTGTATCCAGCTCAGTCTGTGAGAAACAGACGTCTCTCTGTGCTCCCACACACACACACACCTCAAAAGTGAGAGTGTGAAACTCAGCTAACAGTTCAACGACACCCCCACCCGAAAAACACACTTTTAGAAACTCCACCAGCAACCAAGGATCATAAAGAGCCATTAATTCTACACTTCGGGGCAATTCATTATTTAAACAAATGTCATCGCTACGGATGTCCATCTACTTTTGGATGTAATTAAATAATAGACCCACAAATGATCAATTCAAGTCATTAATGTGGTAAATGAGAAAAGCACTGAACAGAGCTTATAATACGAAACTGATAGTGAGAGTCAAGGAGTCATTCATTCAACTGATTTGTTTAAATGGCACTGAATGATTGACTCATTCAGAAACGAAGCAAGTGACTCATATGGTATCCTTTAATAATGAATCACAGATGTGTGTTGATCAGAGGCTTTGATTTTCCAAATTAAGCAAAAATGCACAAAATGTAACACAATATGCTTTTTCCCAGAAATCTTCATCACGGATATATACAAGACCGTAACTTGCTGGTGTGATATTGCTCAACTGTATCAAATGATATAAAGACAAGGGTGTGGCTGAATTTTCGGGTTCATATATATATGCATCACACACCATCATCAGTCCTAGTCATTGTGCACCAGTTATTAGTTCAGCTGTTATTGTGTGTGTTTGTGTGACCTCTGAACCGCTGCTGTGTTTGTGGATTCTGCTAACGGTGCATCCAACATCACACAAGTCCTTCATGACGAGAGAGATTAGAGTCTGTTTGTGTAGAGAAGTCAAGCGCTGGAACGACTCTGTGCTTCATTAGCACTAATCCTGATCCACGAGCCAGCTAAACCCACAGGAATGAGCGCTAACACACTCCGCTGTCCCAAACTAGGATTTATGAGCTGATGAAAAGCTAATTAATGAAATGATAAAAACAAAATATAACTTACTGTATATGTCACATTGTTTATTAGCTGCTACAAAATTATTTATAGCATGGGTTATAGTCCATTTCCTGTCCGTTTTGTTTAATAAAAAGAAATTAATTGAGGTTTGCAATAAATGTTGTTGTATTGAAAACCTATAAATAATAAGGCAATAGTTATCCTTTTAACATAGTTTTAAAATAAAATATAAATATAATAGAAAATAACTAAAGCTAATAAATAGAATGAATTTATTATTATTTTAGATAAAATTTATTAATAAAAACAAGAACTACTAAACATGACAAGACAGCAAAAACAAATTTTTAACTAAAATTGAAAAAGAAAATATAAATATAAAACCTAATTCTAAATAAAAAAAACAGTAAATCAATAAAACTAAACAACTATGTTGTTAAATAGAATAAAATCTAGTATTTTAGCTCAAAAGGATTTGGTTAATGATAAATGGGATTCATTTACTGATGCATATATTTGTTCAGATTGGGACAGGATGTTTCCTCACAGCGTGTGAGCACTGACCTGCGAGACGTCATAGACGATGTCTGAGGAGACTCCGGCCGCCCAGAGTTTCTGAGTGACTTTAATGGCTCTGCTGGTGGAGGACTGACCCACGGGAACCACCAGAACATCACAGGAGCTAACCGGAGGCTGACCGACAGACAGAGACAGAGAGATGAGACGAGACACAGAGCATCTGAAACCCTGCATCACTGAGACTCACCGCTTCCTCCAGACCAGTCACAGCCGAGCAGATCTTATCCAGAGCAATGCTGGCACCGACCGCTGACGGGACGGGACCGGACACCGCCGGACCTCCAAACTCCATGATCTGAAAGAGTTCATTATGAACACATTAGTTGTAATTCCAAGTAGTTTTACTGCTTGCTGCACGTTCTTCTGCTTCTCATTATTTCTCTATTCTCTTTATTTCATACACTCAGGTTTGGAGTAAAACATTATTGAGACGTTACCAGATGATCGTAGCGTCCGCCTGCCGCTAAGACGTCAGGAACGGTGCGTTTGCGCCTCCTGACAAACGCCACGAACTGGAAGATGACCCCGCAGTGATGCTGGACCTTATAGACCAAACCCAGATTCACCACCACCTACAAAACACACAGACACTCCGAGCATGATCAGGATTCCAGGGATTCTGGGAAAAATATATAGTTTTCTGATTTAAATTGCGATTTAAAAAAGTTCAGCTCTGCCTGTCCGCCACAATAGTATTATTTATTAATATAACAATTAAAATGATACAAATAATAATACAAAATAAAATATATTTCATTTTATTACTATATTATTATTGTAAAATTAACTACTACACTTTAATAAAATAAACACGAAAAAGGTAACAATTTCTATATAAATATATATATTTTATTAAATTGCAGCCTAAGTCATGTTGTAGCTTTGGTTTTATTTTGATTAATCGTGCAGCCCTGGAAGCAACAATATTAAAAACCACATTAATTTCATACATCCCAGATCGAGGACCTTTCCTGATCCCACCCCTCATCTCTCTCCTACTTTCTATGCTATCCTATACTAACAGGCAAAAATAAATGTTATAAATATACATATTCCACTCGTGTACAGTGATCTAGAGGACTGCACACCTGTAGTTTAATGGCCAGCTTCCTGAGGAGGTTCATGACCTCTTCTAGATCTTTCTGGCCCTGTTTGGCCATCTGAGCCACGGCTGAACTCTTCTGTTTGGTGAGAGAGTTTATGAGAGGAAGCAGGTCCTGCAGATCTCCCTTCTGCTCGATGAACTTATACAGCGTCTGCAGCTGAGTTTACAAAGAAAAGAGCTTCATTTGAGTCAACATTACATTCATATCTACATTTAATACATTATTTTGGGTGGTTATTTTAATTTCATTAAATGTAATTGATAGCAGGACCCAGGAATTAATTAGACTTGTTTTTTAATGCATTAATGATGTGCAGTAATGCACAGAGAGTGACCTGGCTCTGAATAAGTGACTTACGCTGTTGTTGGACAAGGACAGGTTACAGAATTTGGCTTCCACCTCGCGCTTCGTCAGTTTCTCGCTCTGCGTGTGAAGGTGAGAGAGAGACACAGAAATATAGTCCAGGTTACGTAAGAGCAGGATGAACCCGCTGAACCTCAACACTGCCGCTCACACACAGCACTTTTTCCTCTTTTATATTTCAGATCATTTCCAGCATTTCTATTAGATGCATCTTTTCCAGCAAAACAAAGCTCAAGGTTTATACGCTTGAGCAGAGTAAAGATAATAACGTGCCCAGATTTATAGCATGCGAAACATGCATTAAGTGCACGGAATTTGAAATATTAATTTTTAAAGCCCACCTCACGTGCTTTCTGTGTTTAGAATAAACTGATTGACACTATAATATTTTAAACTAATATTTTGTTCTGAATACTGTTAAATGTAAAGTACTTGTTGTGTAGGGACAGGAACTAAAATACATGTTTATCATATTTGCAGTCATTTCATTTTACTTACCAGTATTTTGCATTATTTATGAAAGCAATAATAAAATGTTTAAATAAAGTGTTATATTTTTTAGAAAGCATGGTGTATACAATTATTAAAATTACAATCATTTAAAATTAAAATAAATATCTTAAAAACATTTTTTAAAAAATCATAATGTAAAATGACAACATAAAAAAAAATCTAATTTGAAAAAATAAATAAATATATATAATAAAAATGTAAAATAACAATGTTTTTTTTCTGTCAGTGATGCAGTTTTGACCCTATGCAACTTACTTTCCAATAAATATGGCACTTATGAAGAAATATTAATTTCTTATTTTACAGTAAAGTTAATAATATGTATTATCAGAATGTGGTAATGTTCTGGAATTACTGTCTTAAGAGCAATCATAGAATAATGATGATAACAATAATAAATCATCATAGTTTATAGTTATTATACTCTAACTGTTTGCCTCAAACACCCGTGTGAATGTAATAGACAAATGTACTATGAATGCAATTTTTATGAAGGCAATTTTTGGAGGAAATTGTAAAAAAGAACATTGTAAATTAAGAAACTGAATTGATACACTATCCTAACTAAAGAGCCATCGGAGTACACTCTAAAGAGCGGACTGTAATAATGCTGCACTGATATGAATGTATATGAATCACCATGGCGTCACACAGTATGTTGGAGGCCTGTGTGAGTTTGTCTTCTGGGACGCCGCTGTGCAGCAGAACGGCCTTCAGCAGACTCGTGTGGTTCAGGTGGACGGTGTAGTTTCTGTCCTGACATCAGACACACACAACACCGTTAAACTGCATCTTCTCTCAAACATCTGGATTCAACTTAATTCTTCATTTGCTTTAATTAAAGATCTATTATTTTGGATGTGTATGATGTACACACAGCAAATTCTCTTATCTTAACTATTATATATAAAAGAAAATTATACATATATAAAGAAAATTCTCTGACTTTTTTTAGGCTATATAACTTTTATTAAATATATAGATATATTTATATAGATATAAATATAACTTTTTTTAGGCTATATGCTTTTATTAAAAGCGATTTACAAATGAGGACAATTTTTATTTTAGTTATATTAGTAAATAAAATTGTTTTTAATATATATATATATAAGAAAAGCACAGTTAGTAAATGAATAGAGTGCAAGTCTAAACTGGACAAGATTTTTTTTTCTTTCTAAGAATAGAATTGGAATAGAGTTTTAGAGTTAGAATGCCCCTCTCCAGAGTTTCTTTTATAGTTTGTTAAGTCATCATATTGACATTTCTGCTTGACTTAAACACTACCTGAGTGATTGCATGAGACCGCACGGATTGTAAAGTTGTACTCTCTGGTTTAACACACCTTCAGATGTACATTCATGTTTATTTTTGTTAATTTATCTATAACTAAAGCGGAGGAGATAATAAGTTCACTGAGGCGCTACAGCACTCAGTTCACACTGAACAGCACCAAAACAGCATTTACTGTGCAGAATCAGAAATGTGTGAGACTGTTTCATATTAAAAGTACCGAAGCACAATGCTTACTGTGATAATATCGGATGGAATTTGTGCTTCAGTGTCCCATCCATTAACTGAAAACAGGCTAGATGAATCAGTCGTTGGGATTTAAGTAGCAATGTTGTTTTGTTAAGAGAGAATATGTTTACCCAGCTCTAGTGAGGAGATGGTGTGTTACCTGCAGAGCACTGAACTCCTGAACCACCTCAGAGACGGTGTAGATGGCCTCGGCGTCCGGCAGCAGGCTGTGGCTGATGGGAATCACGATGTCGAAGGCACACTCCAGCAGCTCTCTGGGATGAGCTCGATCCAGCTTCCTCGGCCTGTAGACACGCTCGATGCTGTACCTGCAGAAACAACACATCAGGACACGATACAAACCAAAAGTGTCTTCTGTTCACTGAGCCTGCATTTCTTTGATTTAAGAAAATACTGTAAAAATAGAACAATATTACTGCAATTGAAACAGCTGTTTTCTGTGGGGAAATGTGTTACAGTGTCATTTATTTCTGTATTTTCAGCATCATTACTCCAGTCTTCATTGTCACATGATCTGGAGTAACGCTGAAAATGTTAGAAATTAATTCGAGTTTAGACATTCGCATAAACAGAAATATATAACAGAAAACAGCCGTTTTAAAGTGTAATATTTCAGTTTTCAATCAAATAAATGCAGCCCTGGTGAGCAGAAGGGACTTTATTCAAAAACGTTTGATTAGTAGTGTATATTATAACAAGTTCACAACATACTATACACGCAAAAAACGGCCAAAATGAAATAATTGGGGTATGAAATAATGCACTAAATACCTCTTGAGATGTGAAATGTTGTTTCTGGCCACAAATCTGGCAAAGGCCAGCTGAAGAGAGACAATAAAACAGAAAACTAATTTAGACCATATCTGTGTCTCTGACAAAAATCATTAGGATATTAAGTGAAGATCATATTTTCAAAACTTCATTTCTGATCAGTAATATTCATTGCTAAGAGCTTCATTTGAACAACTTTAAAGCTGATTTTCTCAATACTGAGATGTTTCTGCTCCTCAGATTCAGATTGTCTAACAGTTGTCTCTCAGACAGATCTTGTCCTCTCCTAACACACCAGACATCAGTGCAGAGATGATTTATTCAGCTTCAGATGATGTACAAATCTCAGTTTTTAAAAACGGACTCTTACGGCTGTGCTCCAGGGTCATATTTACGCACACGTACTACATTATTCTGACTCATTCGTTAGTTTAGTGCGAGGTGTGTCGAGAGCAGGACTGACTCATCTCACCCTCAGATCGTACGGCAGAGAGACCAGCATGCCGCTGTGATCCATAAAACAAGCCGTCTCACATCCTTCATACAGACGTCTGTTCCTGGGCAAGAGCAGCGGCGTCTGGAGACGAACAGCACCTGAGAGAGACACAGATCATCACTACAACATCAAATAACAACAGGACTCATCTCTGCAAAATACTTTCCATGAAAAACCTCATTTATCATTTGATTCACTACTCAATAGTGTTCCCAGAAGTATTTGTAGCTTAGTATCTAACTAGCTGAGTAACTAACAACTTCATCTGGAAAGTTGGTTACAGTGAATTCATTTAATTCAAAAGAAAACTATACACTTTAAAGTCAAGTATTTAACTACTTTAGCAGCAAAACTAAAACAGTTCACTAAATGGAAGTTGTTTTTTTAAAAGATTCATTTGATTCACTCAATAGTTTGCTCACATCCAAAATCTTTTTTTGAAGCCAGACATTTTTGTTTAAGTTTGATGATGCCATCGTCAATGAAATCCATAATATTTCAGATTTTCTATCTTTCACTGCACCTACAAGCACATATGGTTTCTTTTCTTCTAACAGCAAACTATTTTTCCCAACAGGCGAGTTTAACTGCTTTAAAACCTAATCTGGCCAAGCTACTGTCCCAGCGCAGATTTCTGACATTCACAGTCGTTGCACAATCAATCACAAACAGAACAAGCTTGGTCTTTAACAGGATATTAGAGGACATTTCTTCTCTTCCCCTCGAGCTCCACAATATACCGGCTTTATAATTCACCATAAACACAAACAATACCAGACATGTTTTCCTCTGACATTTATTGTGCTCATAAACACACAACCCTTGGACCCCTGAGCGACGGCTAACAGACGTGGTATTTCCGTCATGTGTGCTGCATTCACATGAATAATAAAAGAGGAACCAGCTTCAGCATCAATCCTCACAATAACACTCTTAATCAAAGAGTTCAGAGATTATAACGCAACATTATTACAATCTAACAAGTATTCGAATGACCACAAAAAAATACAAAATAAATAGCCCTCTGTGAAGCTGTGTTCACACCAGACGCGAATGAAGCGATAAGTGACATGTTAAGTCAATGCAAATACACGATTAGACATCCTGCGGCGCCAATTAAGCAGCACAAATGGCGCGAGTCTCACTAATTAAGCGTATGACGCTCAAATTGAAAAATTTGCACCTCGTTAACCAATCAGGAGCTTGCTCTAGTAGTGACGTGATTACTAGCAACCGGAGGCCGAAGTTCTCATCACTGTATGTGGAGGAGCTTCATACTTTAATAGCACCGCGAATGAACGAGTAAACTAAACGTTCAAGTGCCCAATTACATGAATAGCACGATTTATTTCTGGTGTGAACGTACCATTAGGTATTTATATCAAGATGTTAAGTATTGTTAATTAAGTACTGTTTTTCACAAATATCTGCCCTCTGATTTATGAACAGTTTAATAAACAAGTTCATATTGTTTTATTGTTATACACAATATTGTCTGTTTTGATCCATTTCATTAAAGAAGATGCACAGCAGAGATTCATTATTGAATGAATCAACATTTTGAACAAATCAAGTGAGTCAATGAATCAGCCAATTTAAAGAATGACTAGCCTCCCCCATTATAGCATTTACCTTCAGCTTTTTTTTTTATAATTTTATATTCCAATATATATTTTTAACCATTAATAGCCGTTTATTAGCATTTGTTATGCAGTAATTCTTTCTAAAGCTATCTTTGAAACATCTATTCAGAGCTAAAAGAGCTATAATAAGCTATATAATGTTTATATATTAACTTTATTTAAATCTAAAATAAATTATATTAATATAAATATATACATGTGAATATTTCTAAATATATACTCTACATGTATGACTTTATATACATAATATATGTCCTGTGTATATTTGTTATGTTCACACAAACGTTTATGTTGGATGCGATTAATCGTTGCCCGGCACTGATTCTATTATATTTGTTATTAATGTTTCAGTTGTTGTTTTTGTTATTATTGTCATTCTGATTAATTTTGGACAATATGTATGTTCAAGTTAAAAAATAAAATAAAGTAAATGCCATAAATGCACATTTCTGCTCTTTGCTTCAGGATTTTTCAGGACAAAACTCAAGCAGTTCTTTCAGGTAAAGCAGCAGAGGCCGTATATTACTGTGATTTTACGGGGGTCAGGGGGTCATCTCAGAGGCAGAGAAGGCCGCTTTATTAGATGTTTTATTGCTTTTATGTCTTCCAACATCCTATTTCTAATGTAAATGGTAATTCCTGCTCGAAGCAGAGAAACAGGAAGTATGAGAGAAGAAACACGACCCAGAATGCATTCCTGTCCTGCTGTGTTCCTCACCGTGTCGTCTGAAGATCCTGGTGACCGTCTCGTACACATACTCCTGGAGTTTAGCTGTGCTGAAGTGAAAACTGCCCTGCAGACAAACGCACGAGAAACAGAGTCAATGATGAATAAATTGCAGGACAGCGCCCCCTGCTGGTCTGGACACACTGCAACTACATGATTTTCTTTCTTAGTATTTTTGTATTGTTTTCTAGTATAAACATATGAATAATTTTAAATCAAGATGCATTTACTTGACAAGTAAAGGGATTTAAAATATTATGTCTTGTTTTCTGTAAAAAAAAACAAAACACTGTAAATAAGCGCTTTAGCAGATTCTTTTCGTACATTAAAAATAATTCTACTCTTTCATGTTGGCCTGAACTACACACAATAGATATAGTCATTATTCTTGACACGATTTGCTGCACTTTTGTATTGTAACACAACACAACACGACTTTTCCTCTGCAGTGACGTCACGTAGAGCCTATTCTATTGGATGATGTCAAACCAGCAGGACACAGTAGAAGCGCCTCCATCACTGCTGATGTTAATGTGTGTTTCAGTCGTGGAGAGAGCGCTCCGAGCTCTTCTCTGACCTTGTGGATGTCGATGTCGTAGGTGTAGTCGGTGACGGGCGAGATGTTCTGGGAGAAGAGCTGGTTGACCATGGTCCTGTAGGCCTTGCCATTGACGTTGGACATGGTGTGCTGCAGCACCTCGTGAAGCTCGGACTCCTCCATCTGCGGCGGAGGGAGAAGATCGCTCTTCAGAAGCTCCACCGCTGTCGGACGCAGAGCCGGGTCGTGACTCAAGAGCCAGCAGATCACCTTCCTCTGCAGGGAACCATGGGAAACATGAAGACCGTGTCCAAGAGAACACAACAGCTATCAGGGGTGTATTTACAGAGTTCCCACACCTTGGTTAAAGTGAGAGCGAGGTTACATCCTAGGGTTGGGCGAAATCAATTCTAGTCTAATGTGAAACATCGCGATGAAAATCCCCCGTGTCCATCTGTTTTCCTCTTGCGGAAATGATTTATCGCCAGCATCAATGGTGCGCTCGCTTATTAATGCCATAGATTTGCCGCCATAGATTAAGGGTATTTTTTGCAAGCTCGGTGCTGCTGCTGCAGATCGTGATGGTATCGTCTATCGACCCAAGTTAGATACGCTGTTAAAGTTCTCATGTCAAATATAATTATGTAACTTTTTCTGTTGGCCATATGACAGAGATCTGATATTCTAGTCATATTTCTGCTTTACATAAAAGTGAAGAATATTCAGGACATGCTACAGTGTTTCCTAATGATGTGGTATTAACTTCGCCATGGGTTTCATTGAAAAGAGTTCAACCCGAGGTTTTACTTTTATGAAGATGTTTTATATTATCTTAACAATCAAGCAATTCAACATTACATTAAATAAAAACAGATTATGGCAGTGTTATTGGGTTTGGTGTTAGTTGGTAAGTGCTGGTGAAGAAACGCATTAGATTAGCGGACTGAATTTCTTCCTGAAAATTCTCTGCACAAAACAAATCCAAACACTTTCAAGGATCTGTATATATATATATATAGAAATGTTTGTTTATTTTCAAAAACTTGATTTTTTCCCAGATTCACAAACTTTCAAGGATCTCAAGGACCCATGGGAACCCCGATTTGTAGAAACTAACAATACATTGCACGGGTGACAAAAATCATTGAGATATTAAGTACAGATCATGTTTCTGGAAGATGTTTTGTACATTTCCTACCGTAAATATATATAAATGTCATGTTTAATCAGTAATATTCATTGCTTGAACTTCATCTGAACAACTTTAAAGATCATTTTCTGTTTCTGCTCCTCAGATTCAGATTTTCTAATAGTTGTATCTCAGACAGATCTTGTCCTCTCCTAACAAACCAGACCTCAGCGGAGAGATGAGTTATTGTATTCCGTATTATGACTGGTCCAGAGTCACAAATATTGATGTCATGCAGGTGTGATGCTTACCTGTGTTTCGCTCTCGTTCTGGTTAAAGTCTTCAGGGAAGTTAATCGCCTCCTGCAGGACAGACAGTGATGTGTAAGGAACAAGTGACACGATGACAACTGCAAAAAAACATCTGCTCTTGTGGATCATGGTGGCACTGCATGGAACATGTTTACACCAAACAAAAGTATGAATAATTTACATTTTATCAATATTTTTGAAAGAAGTCTCATTTACTTGATTACAAATACAGTAAAACTGTCAAATATTTTTACACTTCAATGTCTGTTTTCTGTGTTCAAGTGTATTGTTCAGCATCATTCCTCCAGTCTTCAGTGTCACATGATCTTCAGAAATCAGAATCATACACTGATGTACTGCTCAACAAACGCTTCTGATTATTACCAGTGTTGAACACGGTTGAAAAATCCATATAGAACAATAAACGCTTGTGAAATAACGAGTGTGAAATAATATCAGTCTAATAGATGTGTGCTGGTGTTTGCTAGGACTCACTTTCCTGAGCTGACTGAGCACAAATATCCGTTCAGACGCTGTGCTCATGGGTCTGTAAGACATCTCGAACAAGATGATGCCCAGACTGAACAGATCCACCTTCTACAGACACACAAACACAAGCTTAAACCACTGGAAAATTGTATTAATTGCATATAACTGCATACATGTTTTAGTTTACATAAACAACACTGTACACTGTTTATTATGCATCACACACGTGCATGTGTATATTTTAAAATTATTATATATTCTATTATATATTATTAATATAAAATAAATATACAATATAAAATGTTTCTTAAATATACATGCTTGTACACACATTATGTAAACCTGTATACGATTAATCACGGTTAATCATTTGAGCACTAATTAAACCTAAAAGAAAGAGAATGATACAGTGGTACAAAAGTAACACTGGAAAGGTTGTTTAATACCTGGTTATAAGTGGCTTTAGTGTTCCCTTGAACCTCTGGACCCACATAAAGAGCTGTACCAACCATTCCAGTCATGTTATCTTGAAAGAAAATAAGTACTATTACATATATATATATATATATATCAATACCACATACAGTTTATTGTGTGACCAAAATACCAATAACAACAATTTAGAGAAAGCAAATGTTAAAAAACCTTTACACATAATGCACAGCTTTTAATTATAAACATGAAAACACTCTGATTTTGACATGCCCATGCTTCACTATCGCTGCAATGAGAGGGAAACAGTTCTTCACCTGTTGGATCTGGTTTTGGAACAAACCCTGAGTTGCTTTCCTCCAGCTCTAGTTTACCTGCAGCCTGAAAGATATTACACTCAATGAGCAAAAGTTACAAGCATCAGAAATGATTCCCTGAGCATGCATTTGTCCAGCGCTCATATAAAGGATCAAAAGCAGTCCTGTGTGTGATTCTGCAGCACACATGCAGTTATTTTTCATGCTCTTGTGTGTGTTGAACATGCTTAAAGCACATGCAGTACCACATTAGCGGGGTGATCCGTCGCCAGGCCGAAGTCTCCGATCTTCACGTGATCCTGAGAGTCCAGGAAGATATTGACAGGCTTCAGGTCTCTGTGGATCATTCCCTGTTAAGAAAGACATTACACCAGTCATTTCTCCTGAGCTGACCGCTTATTTATGCAGCCCTTTCAATTCAAAATAAAGTGAAGAAGTAAGGACCAAAGGGTGATAATAAAGAAAATAAATTAATACATTTCAGAAATCATACTTAAATCCTCATTAAAAAGTGTAACAAATGTAAAAGGGATAAAAGATGTATGGAGCAAATAATGAAAAGAAATATTAGAAAATGTATTTGAAAAAATATTCAAACATTTAATTTGAGGAAAAAAAAGAATTATAATAATAATAAAGAATATAAACATTTTTGGAATAAACAAACAAAATTTACTTGTTAAATTTAATTTAAACTGCTAACCTTTTAAATGTAAAAAAAAAAAAAAAAAAACAGGCACCAGAGACGTTTTGGAATAAATACAAATAAATGAATTAAAATTTTAAAGTATTTAGAAAATTTGAAATTGTAAAATAAAAAAATTCAAATTTAAACATTTAAAAAAATAAAAAAGGCATTAGACATCTTTGGAGTAAATAACAAATAATTTGATTTAAAGAAAAAATAGAAATTTTGCAAAAACGTTTAATTCATAAATGTAAAAAATAAAAGGTCAGAGATCTTTGGAATAAAATCATTTTAAAAATTAAAATAAAAATATTAAAATATGTGAAATAAAAATAAATAATAAAAAAGCAACAGAGATGTTTGGAATAAAACATTATCACAAAAAAATAAAAATAAATAATAATTGAACATTTCAAACATCTAAAATGTAAAAATGTCTTGAACTAGGTTAATTTTTCCTCCTGTTTTTCCAGGTGGGTTCACCTGTTCATGGATGTACGACAGACCATCCAGGATCTCCCTGAAGAGCCTCCAGAGGCGGCTGACGTCCTGATGCAGACCCTGATCGATCGTGTCTCTTAAAGTGCTTTTTTCACAGTATTCCATCTGAAGAGACAGAAAACAGTTAAACACGCTCCAGCTGCAGCAGAGCCTCAGAGATCATGAACGCACCTGTATATACAGGTAATGAGCGATCAGCAGCGGCTCTGAGTCCAGAACATCTGCTGCTTCCCTGCTGCTGCGCTCCTCCTGCACACAAACACACCTTCAGACACAAGACAACAGATGAACTCAGATTCAGATGAAGTGTGAAGGGCCTGACCTGCAGTAGGCTGTCTCTGCTGGCGTCTCCGTTGTCGAAGATGATGTCGCTCTCGGAGTCGCTGTCAGGAGGTCTGTGTGAGCAAACAGAAGCAGCTCAGATACACACATTCATCATCATCATCATGGTTATACACAGCATCTCTAAAGAGTCTCACAGGAAGGAGGCACAGAAGACGTCCTCCTCTTCGTCATCCTCCTCGTCGTCGGTGGAGTCTGCAGCGCTGCATTTAGCGCTGGACGATCTCTCCAGCGAGGTGCTCCACTCCACAGAGCTGGCGAGGGCTGGCGGAGGAGCGTCCTCCTCGATGGTGTCCGTCAGACCCAGTTCGTTCCTGCGCTCGGGGGCCGAGGGCCGCTGCGGTCTCTCAGGGCTGCTGGCCGTCCCTGAGCTGTCGCTGACCACGGCTCCGGTCACCGGCGTCTCGTGCCGCTCAATCCAGGCGTTATAATAACGCACAATGTTCTCATGGTTGAGTCGCGACAGCAGCGTGACCTCGCCTTTGATCCGCCGGAACTGTTTACTAGCCGGGTTCACCTGGATCCGCTTCACCGCATAATAACAGCCGTCCAGCTTATTCTGGACCTGAGAGGAGGAGAGAGAACTACGTCAGCCTGGAGAACAAAAACAGTCATCAGCAGTCTTTCTTTCTTATAACAAAAATCATTAGGATATTAAGCACATTTCCTACTGTAAGTGTATCATTTTTGATTACTCATACGCATAAGAGCTTCATTTGAACAACTTTAAAAGTGATTTTCTGAATATTGAGATGTTTCTGCTCCCTCCAATTCCAGATTTTCTAACAGTTGCATCTCAGACAGATATTGTCCTCTCCTAACAACCCAGACATCAGCGGAGAGATGATTTATTCAGCTTCAGAACCTCATGACTGGTTTTGTTGTCCTAGGTCACATATGAGCAGATAGAAGACGTCTGACCTTAATAACGGCCCCAAACGCTCCCTTCCCCAGCAGCTGCAGCTCGGAGAACTCATTGTAGTATCGTGAGAACTGCTTCTGCACCTCCGTACTGAAGGGGGCGCTGAGGAGGTGACTGCGAGGCACCACCGTGGAGGCGAAGTCAACACCCGTGTCTGAGGAGCAAACACACGCAGATCTCGTTACAGAGGTTTTAGGGCTGTCAAGAAAGCGTTGCATTAGTGCATGACGCCTCTGGTGTCATGAGTTATGTTAAATCAGTGTGTGTGTGTTTCACCCTCGGGGCTGGACTCTGAACACGGAGCGAGGCTCTTGGGCGACGGAGGACACAGGAATGGATGATCCAGGAGCTGGTGAGTGTGCCAGCGGTCTGCGTCATTCAGACACACACACCTGCACAAACACACATATAACCTGTTACTGCACAAAACTCTCTCTCTCTCTCACACACACACACACACACACTCACTTGCTGAGGAAGTCGTGCAGGTCGCTGGGCAGGTTCTCTGGCAGCGTAACAGGGAACTCCTTGACCTCTCGACCCTGAGCGAGCGCCAGCAGCATGAGCCCCAGGCTCCAGACGTCTCCCTTCTTCCCGGAGCGCGAGGGCAGCTCGTCTTCGCTGAAGCGCACGTGACTCTGCTCAAAGATGTCCTGCTTACAGACATCTGCGAGACGCTTGGCCAGACTATAGTCCGCGAGCCTGACGTCTCCCCGAGCGTCCAGCAGCACGCAGGATGCCTTCAGCTGCTTGTGCACTACAGAGTTAGTGTGCAGATAGTCGAGGGCGTTCACTAGCTGGGCAGCGTGCCGTCGCAGCTGATCGATGGGCACCGGAGCGCCGCTGGACAGCAGCTGAGACAGACTGGAGCCGGGCACGTGTTCGGCCAGAAGATCCACCACCAGACAGTCGTCTCGCTCCACGCAGCTCAGAGCCTGATAGTGCACTAGATGAGGATGAGTGAGCTTCAGCAGAGAGTTCAGCTCGCTCTCCGCTCCCTGGATCTGAGAGGAAACAGGAACAACAAAGAGATGTGTGTGATGTGAAGCTCTATTTGTTTTCTTTAAACACTGGCTTTCTCTATTCTTTTACCATTCTACACTTGTTTTCTTTATGTATTTTTATTTAATAATATAGGTTAATATCTAATAATATAATAATATATAGGTATAATACTGCTTTGGATCAAAGCATTTGCTAAATATCTAAATGTGGGGCAAACAGAAGCTGCTTCAGCAGATCAATGCTGCCCATGTATGATTTTACTCATGAAACAATAATATTATATCAGATGAAGTGCAGGAAAATCAACAAGTGCAAACTCTTGACTTGACTAACTTCATTTAGCAGGTACGTTACATATTTATGTATTTAATTAATTCATTTAATACTATATCTGCAGCAAACTCACAGTAAAAATAATAATAAAAAAATTTAAATAAATTAAGAATAAAAAGTAATATTTCCCATATAGCAATTTTAATGTAAAATTATTAAACAATACAAAACAAATTAACTATTTAATATCTGACATAAAATCTAAAATAGAAATGGATGTTTCTGAATAGAACTGTTATTTGAGGATATTCAATGCTTTATTTTCAGCAGATACTTTTATTTGCCTCTTTACAAAACTAAATCAATTCATTAATCAAATAAAATAATAATAAATAAAAGATCCAAATAGAAAGCTAGAAATTTAAATCTTAAGTATAAAACATTCAATAAACTGAGAATAAAAAAACTATTTCCCAACAATATAAAAATAAGCTAATATTGTTTTTGCTTTTTAATCAATAAACCTTTTTCTATTGTACAGATTATTTCATGAAATATATGTGCATCTCTTTTTCTGATAGAATTTAATGCAGGATATTTCAATAAAATATAGTCAATCGATTTCATCCATTTCTCAATTGTGCCGAATAATTTTCTATCAGCTATGATTTGTTGATTTCTCCACCTGTTTTTTGCATTTCTCTATTTTCTCTCTCTCCTGGCTGGTGAAGAACTTCCCGATCGTCTTGTTCCAGCGAAGGATCCACTCGTAGACGACGGCGAAATCTCCAGAGGTGGAGTTGAAGGCGTAATACACACTGCAGCCCAAGCGCTCGCTCTCACCTGAGACAGAGACATCAGCAGCCATCTCTTCAACAAATCAAGCGATTAACATTCATTACATTTATTAACAGATCACAAAATGAAAAAACTAAAAGCAAAACACTAAAACAGTTAGAAACCTAATGTATTATTTAATTAAAATATATTTTTAAATAAAAGAACCAAAATACAACACTTAGTAAAATAGAATATTTTATAATAATTTTAACAAAATGTATAATAATTGACTATTAAAAGCATAAGAATATAATATTTATAAAATAAACTGCACAAAAAATGTATTTAAAACTTAAATTGAATCCGATAAAACATGATTAAGTATTTGAATTATTTACACGTGACCACGAATGAACATCAGCGCACTTTCTAAAAACAAAACTAATGCTTGAGCTCCACGAGGTTTATGAAATGCTTGCTCTACATCAAGATCTCACCGATGCACTTCCCTCTGTGAACTACCACCTCCCCGAGGGCACTGTTGCTGAAGTGAAGGACTTCCTGCTGCCGAGCGTTTTCTTCATTATACGTGTCTCGTCTGAGAAACAAGATCAACACACACTTCAGACTCAGGTGTGTGTGTGTGTGTGTGTGTGTGTAAGGTGTGTCCTGACCTGTGTCTGCTGCTGGATGTGGTTCTGCGTCTGTTGGTGAGTGTTTTCTTGCTCTCGGACGGATCCACCGGTGACCCTGACGAGGCTTGTCTCTCTAGAGCCGGAGGGATGCTGATAGCAGCGCTCTCCAGACGCTCCTGAAGCACAACACATTACTGACACTGATTTTCAGCCCTGTCCTGCATTAACTTCCTCCATATGCACACACACACAACTCTCTAACCATTAGGCCATGATTGCCCCACATATCTTTTTATGTGATATATGACAATAAAATTATTCTTCGTGACAATTAAAGATTTCCCAGCAGCTAGTTGTAGTTGTTTAGATCTCACCTGTTTGGCCATCTCTTTCTTCCTCCTCTCTTCCCGTCTCTCCTCCTCTCTCCTCTGGATTTCTGCAAGAATCTCATTTTGCTGTGAAGAGAAAATAAGTGCAGCATTACAACAATACTTCAAGACGCTTTAAACACATGCACTTATTCCCAAAACAATAATAAAGAGCAACACTGTTGTTGTGGTTTGTTTAATCAGCGCTGATCTTCAGTAACTCATCAGAGCGGGTGTTGCTCAAGAGGAAGTGACACGCACCGTCTGCTCTTCCTGTCTGCGGCGCTGGTCGATCTTCTGCTGCTCCTCCAGAGCCAGGCGCTCCTGCAGACGACGCTGGTTCTTCAGCATCTCCTCGTGGAAGGAGCTGGAGGGAGGAACGTTGTGCTCCGTCAGAAAACCCTGGACGAAGTCTGCCAGCTCGTAGATCATCACCTGAAGACATCACGACACACATCAGAAAACAATCATCCTCTTCTGCAGCACCTACTCTTTATTTATATAATAAATCTTACATACATTCATATTTAAATTATTTTATCACATAATTTAATTAAATATAATACCTTTATCATCATATTATACAATATTTCTAATAGACAGTATATTCAAAATAATTAAGTAAACATGCTAAATTAATTATTTAATACCAAGTTCACAGTATTGATGCTATTTTATTATTATTTTATATTTATGTTTTGTAAAAAATTACTCATTTCAAAAGCATTCAAGTAAATCATACCTATTTTATTATTACATTAAATAACCTTATAGACTTTTTTTACAGCACTGGGCTGACGTTATTTTATTATTATATTTAAATAATTAATTTTATAAACTAATTGCTCAGGTAAATCATATGGGCGTATTTTATTAGAATTTCTTTTTTATAATATTAAAGGCACTATATAAAATATCCAAAAACATAGATGTGGCAAGAAGATTTTTTCAACGAAATAAAGCGAGGAGATTTTTTGTCGTGGCTTTTCTGAAATGGAGAGAGCATCGTGAGTCTGTGTTTTATATATATATTATTGATTGTGCAATTTTATAATAACAAAGATTATTAATACTTGAGGACCGACCATCCTTTTTCTTCATTATTCCAAACCTCTGAGCAGTAGAGTGTATGCTGAGAGCGCCTCACCTCTCCGCATCGCTCTTGGGCCAGTTTATCCAGCTCTTTCTGGAGTCGCTCCAGTTTGTCGTTGGACAGGCCTTTAGCGTTCTTCAGCTCCAGCTCTGGAGGCCTGAGCACACATGATGAAACTCAACCACTCACTAATCACCCACACACTTCAGAGCCAGAGGAGACCAGCTGACCAAGATCTTAAGTTCAAGACTTGGTGATAATATAGCAGCTATTTTAACTTTCATGACTCATTATTAATAAACAGACTGATACTCACACATCTGGATACATCGGGAGACATTTGACCTGCAGGTCCACTGAGACGTGACTGGTCAGTCCGTAACCGAGTCCGTTCGGCCGCAGGGACAGGTAAACCTCCGGAGGACGTCTGACCTACAAAACACACACAAAACACACACTGCATAACCAGAACATTATTTACTACTGGAAACATAAACAGTTTATTGTGTATATATAAACACACACACACACACACACAGAGAGAATATTTACATGTATATATTTCATGTAACATATTTTCCTTATACTTGCATAACTAATACACACTCATATAAACAAAAACTTCTGACAGGACGTACGCGTGCGTCATACATAAACAGAGCTCATTAACATTTGCCACGCCCACATGTGTCTACTAAAGTACTTCAGGAGAGGAGAAAGTGAAGTCAGCAGCTAGTGAGGAGTCCTGTGAGCTTTCTAAGCGTGAAGTGAAGAGCAAGCAGTGTGTTTAGAGAGGAACACCTTCCAGGGCTGCTCTGCGCGGATGTCTCTGAAGTCCTCTCCGTAGATCGAGGCCAGCGCCTGCAGCTCATTCTCCTGCTGAAGAGAGTACTCAGTCATCCTGCATCCTGAGCTCACAGTCTCTGCTCTACACCATCACCCAGACCCGAAAAACCACCCAGAAAACTTCTCCTGCAGAGGCATGTCATCACAACAGCTATCGCGTGGCGGCGTCTCGGGCTGATGACGTGTCCGGCGCGACCCGCACTGCGTCATCACGCCGCTGAGGGGCGCTCAGCTTCTGAGAGACTCTTGAGAGACTTTATTATCTTCAGGAGTGTATAATATTTCACTTCTCCATCGTATCGCTCTTAAATCAGGAGCAGGGCTGAAAGACACGGATCTGTACAGTTTTGTTTTGTTCAGGTCTCATTGGTTAAATAAAGGAATAATGATGAGGAGGAGGATTTTTCATGTAATCTGATTTGATTTAATACTTTTCTGTTAATGTAATGAAAATAATATTTTTAATACTTTATTTTACATATATAATTACGTTTTTAATCAATATAAATACATTTTTATAATCTTTCATAATAAATATACAATTGTTTTTATATAACTTTTATTTTAACTAAAAAAATGTATTACTTAAATTAATAATTACTTAACACTAGTGTTATGCTTTTTTACACTTTCCTTTTTATATTTTTTATCCTTTTTAAATTGAATTGAAATGATTAAATTAATTAATAATTTAATAATAATAATAAAATAACTCATTCTGAATATATATATATATATAGAGAGAGAGAGAGAGAGAGAGAGAGTTAATTTGTTTTCACTACAGTTAAAATATTTTTATAATTTTTGAAATGAATAATAAATGAAAAATAAGCATTGCATTAATTTTTTAGTAATTAACAGGCATATTTATTTATTAAAATGTGGATAACAGTTGGACGTCACTGCAGCTGAACTAAACGTCATCTTGAGATTTGCCCTGCTATTTGACACTAGTAATAGTAATACGACGCACACGTTAACTGACAAACATGAAAAATGGATGCAAACTATTGTATTGCTCTTCATATGATGATTAAAGGAATTATTCCTTCATGAGATCACATGTGTGTTATTGGTTCATGATTGAAATGCTGAAGTCCTCTCCTCGATCTGCAGACAGAGCAAAACAGCTATTAATAGTCAAACTCTCAAGCAGTGGACTATGTGAAGGAGGAACGAACCCTCACAGATCAGACACCTCCATCTCAGCTTCAAAACACAGCTACAGCTCTGAATCTCATTCAGTTCACATACAATACAAGTCATTTAAAAACCTGTTTTGTTTAACAGACACATTTACATTTCAATAATATACACACAGAAATATGTTAGTTTTCTTACATATCATTTTTAAAATTAAAATGCTTTCAATACACACACACATATATATATATGTTATTTGATTTAATAAAAAATTTGCAAATGAAATTATTATATTTGTTAATTATTAATTAATAAATAAATCAAATGTAAATAAATTTTCCAACTATACAGACATATTTACATTTTAATAATATATATTAATAATACAAATGTTCTTGTATTTATCTGAAAAAATATTTGACATTTGTATCATTTTTATACATTTACATATATGTGGTTGTTTTTACATGTACAAATTAAAGTACATATCCATCACATTTTGATAGATTTTGAATGCAATTCATTTTTTATTTAATTATATTCTGGTCATTTAATCTGAGCATATAATCCAGATAAATAGGACAAGACAATAGATAGATAGATAGATAGATAGATAGATAGACAGACAGATGAAAGGAATGGTTCTATTTCAGTTCTCAGCTCCAGGCCATGCACTAGTTTGGAGATGTGTCTAAGAAAGTTGATTTGCGTGCACAAACGCTGCTCCAGACGTCCATATGTTGCCATAGTAAGGCTGAATTTCCTAATGGGGTGCGGATCGGGGCTCTTATGAATCACACCAATGGGACAAACGCTGGAGCGGCCTCACGTTCGTAACACCTGATGAGAACTGTGACCCTAAAAGGAGAGAGCTGAGCCAATCAGAGCGCAGCTACTACTACCCCCCCGGCCAATCAGAGCGCGGCAAGGGGGAGCGGGCCCGGCTGGCGTTACCCCTCAGCTGTTAAGCACATTTAGGGTTCGAGCCCACATGCCAGCACATTGGCCCATTGACATATACAGTATTCATCCTGGAGAGAGCGAGGAGCCTCTAAGATGTTGCTAAAACGAGAGCCGGCAAACCCTGGTTACGGTTGGTTGACATCTTTAGGCAGCCTGTGTTCGCAAAAAGCTGAATAATCAGAATTATATCAAGAGAGTGCTGACTATAGCGTAGTAAAGCTCACAGCGGACTGACACAAGCACCGAAAAACATCAGGCAGAATCGAGAAGATTTGTGAGGAGTTTATGCAAGGAGTGCAGGAATGATTGGGAAATCTGGGGGGATAAATTAAGACGTGATTATGTCCCATATCTTAATTATACCCTACAGATTTAAAACACATCCCAGCATTGGTATGCAACAACCTTTCATCCAAGCAGAAAAAAGCACTTAAAAAGCAAAGATAACAAAATGCTATAAAAATATAAAGTGTGTTTATAAACACTACATATATATAAAAAAAGGTAGGAAGTATATTTTTAATTACATAAAAGGTCAAATGTAACATAAAAGCAGGAGCTATAGAGAAAGTATTTTTGTTTTAAATATATTTTATAAATAGTATATTTTTAATTCCGTTTTAAAAAATGCAATAAATAAAGAAGAAAATATACTTTTTAATTGCATGAAATAAAAAAATTAAATGAACACTATATATAAAAGTACATATATTAAAAAAATAATAATAATAAATAATAAAATTATAATATATTTTATAAAAAGTAATATATTTATATATGAAACATGCACCTTATAATTACTTAATATAATAAAATATGCAAAGAGTGCTGTGAGGTATATAATAAATAATCAAATATTTCATTTTATATGGAATTTAACTCAGACATCTTAAAGATTCGAGATGTGGATGGCTGGCGCTCAGCCCGCTATTTCTAAGGAAGCCTTTCTTAACTTCAGGGAGGCCCAATCCACCCAGAGATCAGGTTCATGGGTGGAGAGGGTTATTTTCTGGTTTTTATTTTTTCTTGGTTGTACTTATTTGGACTTGTGTGAACCCGATGCTCCGCCCCAGGCCCCGGGAGCCGGTCTTATTTAAAGGGGCTCCTCACCTTGTCTCTCTGTCCCAGTGGAAGCATCAGTCTTGTGATAACAACTTGGTGAGTCCTGAGAACAAGCGGAGAACCTACTGCATCTGAAAGCTCTTTAGGTCTTTTAGTCTGCGCTTTGACTTCGGGCTTTGAGAAGACATAACGCTTAAGACTTTGTTACCGGAGAAGACTTTAAACGATTGCTGGTTTTCGGTGGAGCTGATTAACTTACAGTAGCGTGCGATTAGCAAGTATATACAGCACTAGATTTAATGTGGTTTTTCTTGAAGCATCAGAGCTTGAATGAAGGCAGGCAGGTGTGACGCGGTGCACTGACAGCTGCGAGCGTCTTCTAAATACAGCGTCTGTCCTCCAGTTAAACTCTAGCCTTTCTTTGGCATTAGTGAATCTGGCTGGAAGTCTCGAGCTGCCACGAGGAGATATGATTTCACCGACCCTTCATGGGCAGAGCGAGAGAACGAACATGTGTCTCGCTAATCGCTGTAGTCTATTATTATTATTTAACAATTCGAATGTATATTTATTCCTACCGAAAGAATGTGTGATTTAGGTGAGTTTCTAACAAGGAGCATTTGCGTAATTAAATGTAGCCGATGCAAGTTTAGCTTCTGCTGAACGCATTAATGTAAATCGAGCACGAAGAACTAGTCGCTTATTTGAATGTTTTCCGCTTTCATTTTAGCGCCAGTTAAAGTTTTAGTAAATTACATTTTATGTTTTTAAGTTTCTTTTTTTGTATGTTTTAATCTTGTTGCACTTTTTCATTATTTTTCTTGAAATGTTCTCAGTTTTCATTTTAGTTACAAATAGTTACATTTTGTTGCGTTTCGCATTTTTATTATTTCATTTTTAGCGAGTCTAGTACTCTAAATAGGTTTTTTAATATTTCAAGTAACTAAAATACAATCTGTGACCAGACAGCAGCTATATTTTTCGGATTTAAAATCGCTCAAATTTTACCGCAGCGACTTCAGTAAAGAACCAACGTTTAAGACCAGTCCAGGAGCTTTATGGATGTAAACTGAAACCGTGTGTATCCGGTTCTTGCTCTCTGACCTCGTTGTGATGTCTTCCTGACAGACCAACCAGAAAACCAACCATGTGCGACGACGACGAGACTACCGCCCTTGTGTGCGACAACGGCTCTGGCTTGGTCAAGGCTGGATTTGCCGGAGATGACGCTCCCCGTGCTGTCTTCCCCTCCATTGTTGGCAGACCCCGTCACCAGGTGAGCCTGAACACATCTGCAAAACTTTAGAGAGCAAGTCCTTCACTAAAACATACACTAAACACACTTCTCTCTCCTTCAGGGTGTGATGGTGGGTATGGGTCAGAAGGACAGCTACGTAGGTGATGAGGCTCAGAGCAAGAGAGGTATCTTGACTCTGAAGTACCCCATTGAGCACGGCATCATCACTAACTGGGACGATATGGAGAAGGTGCGATTCTTACAGTTATAAGTGATAGTTAAATGCACGCATCTGACACTGTTATTAACACGATCACCTGCACTGTTCAGATCTGGCACCACACCTTCTACAATGAGCTGCGTGTGGCCCCCGAGGAGCACCCAACCCTGCTCACTGAGGCCCCTCTGAACCCCAAGGCCAACAGGGAGAAGATGACTCAGGTACTGATGAAGAGCCTGATGGATTCTCACAGGGTTTAGAGTCGAGCCGGTTCCTAACACTCGCCTGCTTTGCTCTTGCAGATCATGTTTGAGACCTTCAACGTCCCTGCCATGTATGTGGCCATCCAGGCTGTGCTGTCCCTGTACGCCTCCGGTCGTACCACTGGTCAGTGCTTTAACACATACTCTGCTATCATAAAGAGACAAATCAATAATATAGTCAAAACATGTTATGATATAATGCTGTAAGACTTGCTGTAAACTCAATATAATCTAATCCAATTATTATTATTGCATTGCAATAGCTTTTTGCTTTCAGAGCTAAAATCAGATTCTGTTTTATTGTAATTCCATGTGATGTCCTGCAGGGGCATCATGTGTGAAAACATCTCTCTTTGATTTCATTCATTTTTGTGATATGTTGTAATCATACAACAACTGTAATCACATACTATTTTGTTTTTATTAATATTCTGAATACATTTTTTATATATTTTCCGTTTTAATTATTATTTTAGGTTAATTATAAGTGTAGTTTAATAATTTAGTTGTGTTTTGTCATTTTAATATTTTTGAATTTGTTTTTATTTTTGTTTCCATTTTCATTTTGAGTGTTTAACGCCTGTTTATTCATATTAATTTAGGTTTTAGTTATTTTAGGTCTTCAAAACAAAAATGGCAAGCCATATCATTTAGTAAAAATGTATCAAAATACAATGTTTCATTTCAGTACCTTATTGTTTTAATATCAATACTGATAATTATCACGAAAAACGTTATTTCTTTCAATAATAAGGCAGATTTTTTAAGGCTGTTTCGGTATATAGGCTATATTCTCTGTATCAAGTAAATTTTTTAGGGTTTTAGTTTTAGTTAACAACAATAGCCCAGATCTTTTAGTGATGTTTAGTGATAGATTGAACTAGTGTTAGCCTATACTGTATTTATCACCATTAAAATGCATTTCCTTTAGGTTTGTAATGTTTTTGGATCAGGGCCGCTGTGTGTTTATCGCCAGCGCTGTATTATTTATGACACAAACTCTCTGCATTGTGTAAGATTATCAGCTGACAGGTGTGAACGATTCATCACCGCCGGCTGTTATCACGGTTCTGGGTATTTTACCGGCGCTCTCCTCCGCAGGTATCGTGCTGGACGCCGGTGACGGTGTGACCCACAACGTCCCAGTCTATGAGGGTTACGCCCTGCCCCACGCCATCATGCGTCTGGATCTGGCCGGTCGCGATCTGACTGACTATCTCATGAAGATCCTGACTGAGAGAGGCTACTCTTTCGTGACAACCGGTGAGTGTCGGGATAGTCCGAGAGAACAGGTGCGAGCTCAGTCTAAACACTTCCTAACTCTTGCTCTCCTCAGCTGAGCGTGAGATCGTGCGCGACATCAAGGAGAAGCTCTGCTATGTGGCTCTGGACTTCGAGAACGAGATGGCCACCGCCGCCTCCTCCTCCTCCCTGGAGAAGAGCTACGAGCTGCCCGACGGTCAGGTCATCACCATCGGTAACGAGCGTTTCCGCTGCCCCGAGACCCTCTTCCAGCCTTCCTTCATCGGTGAGTCTCGCTCGGACGCTGGTCTGCTGGTGACACTCACTGGCCAGTGCTGAACTTTCACCTCTCCTCTCAGGTATGGAGTCCGCTGGAATCCATGAGACCGCCTACAACAGCATCATGAAGTGCGACATTGACATCCGTAAGGATCTGTACGCCAACAATGTCTTGTCCGGTGGTACCACCATGTACCCTGGTATTGCTGACCGTATGCAGAAGGAGATCACTGCTCTGGCCCCCAGCACCATGAAGATCAAGGTGAGATGCTGCACACATGCATTCAGCGATGCAACTTTTAAATACAAACATCAATGCACATATTTTTAACTTTGTTAAAATTCACAGTAGTATATATAATTTGCAGATCAACAAGCACTGAATAGGTTTTAACATTACATTTCCATTAGTAATATTCCTATTAGTAATTCTTACAGTAACGAACAACCATTTGTTACAGCATATGTATTAATAATGCTTAATAATAAATAATCATTTAGAAATTGCAAGTGTTAAAATGTCAAGTAACAGTGAATTAAATGCATAATAACGTTTTACAGTGTATTAAATTGTTTCAGTTAACCTGAACTAAGTTCAACTTCATTCTTAGTTCATGTTTTGACCTCCCTGCAGCAGTTGAGCTGAACCTCTCTCTCTCGTCTCTCTGTAGATCATTGCTCCTCCTGAGCGTAAGTACTCTGTCTGGATCGGTGGCTCCATCCTGGCTTCCCTGTCCACCTTCCAGCAGATGTGGATCACCAAGCAGGAGTACGATGAGGCCGGTCCTTCCATTGTCCACAGGAAGTGCTTCTAAACCAACAGCAATCTCTCAGTCCCAGCCGTACATTTGTACTGTCTCTTTTACTGTATATACATGTAATGTTTTAATAAAAACAGATAACTGATAACAGAGAACGGTGTATTGAGTGATCAATAGCATGTTTTGTGCTGTACACAACATCTAATGCACAATGCATTAGATTAAATATAATAAATACAGAGGTAAAGGAAAAAAGTGCCAGGGATATGGTAGTGATAATCCTCAATGGTATGGTGCTGAATAATTACACACCCCAAAGAATACCATGGTACTACCACAAAATAATCCCTAAAATAAACAATAAAAATACAGTTAACTTACAGTTAGAAATTTGCAATTAAATTCTGAATAATAAAAGTATAAAATAACTAAATGCAAGATACACATTCAGAATGGTGGGATATCAACAAGCATAGATGAAAAGTCTCAATTGTGAGATAAAAAAGTAATTTATTATGATGGAAATGACGAAAAAAGAATTTTGAAGAGGGAAAAACATTCAGGAGTTTCAAGAAAAAGCTCATAATCGCAAATTAAAATGTTGCAATTTACTTTTCTGGTGCAGAAATGGCTTCAAATGCAGTGTGTTATACATTGTTTGTGAAAATACTGGCATGGTTTTACAGACAGGGCGTAGATTAACACAGGATTAGTCTATAGATCAATTATTAGGACACTTTTATAAATGTGCCTTTGATAAAAACACCACTGACCTGCATCTGGAGACAAAACTGCCAGTCAGTCACTACACGTTTCTTTCAGTTAAAACAGCCCAGACATGACAAAACACCTATTGACTGGTTTTGGTATATTTATTTGGTATATAAGGTTTTATTAATGCATAATGCCCCGGCTTGGTACAAGAAAAATGGTGCCAACAACTGGTACAATGGCTTTAGTCAAATATACCACTACTGTACCATGTTAAAATTTACTAAAAGTGACCTATACTTCAATCAGGATATCTTTAATCAACATAATAAGAGAAGAAATGTCTCTTATTATGTTGCAGAGAAAAAGGAGCAGGAGCATCTGCTGCTACGTCAATCACGCAGCGGTGGGGGCGGATCCAACCCTCACGTGACTCACCCCGACCAATCAGAGCGCGGGGAAGGCGTGCGTGACGTAGGCAGGGCGAGATTTGAACGTGTTTTTCCGAGCTGCCGTTGCGAGGAGAAGCGGACACAGACACAGACACCAGCTTTATATGGCGATGTTTAGACTCTAAAGACGCGTTTTTAGGATATAACATGAGGTTTAGGCGCAGCAGAGATGGAAAGCGACATCTGAGATGAGTTTGGTGGCTTTGAGCGCTTGTTTTTATCGAAACGTGTCAAGCGGAAGTCAGATTAGCTAACTTTAAGAGTTTGTGTTTTAGCAGCCAGAGCGCTTCTTTTTAGACCTAAAGCACGTTTTAACATATCGAGTCGTTTTAATCCGCGATCATGAAGGTTTTAGAGAGAAATGTGGTTCGTCTGGCCGTGGTTCAGCATCTTCGGGCGGTTTATGGGATAAAAATCAAGAACTGGAATAAAAACAGAAACAAACCAGCATCTGCGAACACGGTGAGTCCAGAAACACCAGCCTCTGCTGCTTTATCATGGAAATGCTGCTGCTTTTGTCTCAATTGTTAGTGAGCTTACTATGTAGACATCAGCATTAGTTCACAAAATGCTTTTACATGACACTTTACAGTTTAATACTGTTTAGAAAGGCAGAGCACTCATTAACTGTTTCCTGATTTAATGCTCAATCTTCATTAGTTGAATTATTGTGTTGCATGTTTTTCCGGGTCAGTTTCATCTATTGAACTCTTCAAAACTCACACCAAGTGGTTGATCAACTTCCTGTGCGTGTGGTTTATTGTAATACAAAATGAGTCAACACAACTTAAATCCCTTGTTTTGCATGAACAAAACACCTGTTCTACATAACAGGGCTGTGGATATGGCTTGTTGGCAGCAGGAAGTGTGCTTTAATTACAGTAACGCTCTGATTCTGGTCTTATGACTGTAATGTGTGTCCTCGAAAGCTCTGGTGGTTTCTTCAGCTCAGCTGTTGATTTTCAAACACACAGAGCTTCTCTTGTCCGGACGCATGCCTGAACTGATCTGTCTTGTCTTTCCAGGTGAGGGTGTTTGGGGTTGCTCTTGAAGGTCTGCCACACTGTCATGTGCTGGACTACGGTGAAGTACCCTGGTAAGACTTGCATATATATGCAAAGGAGACCAAAAGCCTTACTGTGTAACAAAGAACGAACACACTGGTTGATTTGAGACTAAAGGATCGAGTGCATGTGTAAACGGCACCATTTATCAGTCTGGAGGTGAAACCATTCCTCTGGTGTGAAACAATAGAGCTGATTGACACATGATTGATCCTCAAAGTGAAGATGAATACAGCACAGCCGTGGAGAGCACTAAAATGCAGTGTGGCCAATGTTTTAGGATGCAGGTGTTATGGTGTGTAGTAAGACTATCCTTGGAATGTGGTTAAGCATATAGTAAAAAAAATTAGCAAAATGTACATTTACGTTTAATTTTATCCAATGCGACTTACAAATGAGGACAACGGAGGCGTTTAAAATCAACAAAAGAGCAATGATATGCAAGTGCTATAAGTCTTCGTTAGCTTACGTGGCAAAATATCTTTCTGATTAACCAATTCATAACGAAATAATATATTTAACTGGATTTATTTTTAATCTTTTAAAATATTTACCTTTATTTTACTACTAAATAAATGTTATGTATTAGTTCTAGATCTTCTTTTAACTTTATTTTATTTTAATATCTGTATTTTTAATTATTCGTTTTTTTAATATTTCATTATAGCGCAAATATTTTTGTATTGTTCAGTTTTATTTTATTTGTTGCATATTTTATTTTTTATTATTATTTTAATGTTATATTTTCTTGTCCTGTTGTTTTTTTTTTTTTTTTTAGATGTGGTATTTTTCCCAAGTATTGGCCTGTATTTTATATTGTGTTAGTTAGTATGTAGTGGTAATGCGTCTCTATCTCTGTCAGCTTTATAGCAGATGTTTGTACAAGCCTCATGGAGCATTTGGACACAGAGGGCCTCTTCAGAAAGTCAGGCTCTGTTGTTCGGGTCAAGAGCCTCAGGGTGAGTGATCTCCGCTTCAGTTCACTGGAGAGACTCTGACTGGTGGCTTTATTTAACAGCGACCGTATTGTTTTGCCCCCGTAGGCCAAACTGGACCAGGGCGAGGACTGTCTGTCCACTGCTCTCCCGCTGGACATAGCTGGGCTTCTGAAGCAGTTTTTCCGGGAGCTTCCAGAGCCGGTCCTGTCCTCTGACCTGCACAGTGCTTTGCTGAAGGCCCAGGAGCTGCCCACAGAAGAGGAGAGGACCTCAGCCACAGTCCTGCTGTCCTGCGTGCTGCCCGACAAGAATTTAAACGCACTCCGTTACTTCTTCAGTTTCCTGAAGACCGTCTCCCAGCGGTATGACGACAAATGCAGCAATGTCTCTGTTTGTCTCCAATCTCTTGTTATGCTAATTGCTGCCTTAGAGGTCTTTTCAGAAGCTGTTTAGAGGCTCTTTTGTGTTTAAACACATGTAAAGTGTGTGTGTATTGCTCATTGTGTGTGTGTGTATTGCTCCTGTCTTTTAGCTGTGCTGAGAATAAGATGGACAGCAGTAATCTTTCGGTCATCTTTGCACCCAATCTTTTTCACTGTGGAGACGGCGGGGACAAATTGAGCAGCAGCACAGAGAAGAGACTCAGGCATCAGGCAGCGGCTGTGCAGTGTTTCATAGACAACGCTCAGCACCTGGGTATGTGTGGCTTCTCTATATTTCTCTTATGTATTTATTTAAAGTGTCCTGCAGTTCAAAGTAAATATTGCAATAGTTTAACCCACCTCACAGAGCTGTTATGGCATGTTTGTTGTTGTTTATAGGTGTGGTTCCTCAGTTCCTGGTGGAGAAGGTTCCAGCCATGTTGGGTTGTGATACAGGAGTGTTTTCTCCATCGTCTCTGTCTCTAGAAGAGAGTAACGCTCACTCAGACCTGAAAAAGAGCCACAGACGCAGTTTAGGAGGTAAGACCCATGTCTAAAGTTATAACATGTCCTTAGAAAATCACATTACATGACTGGTTTGAAGGAAGGTGGATATGGTTAACAATGATTTGAAGGCATCTCATTAGTTGAGTGGGTTTGTTTTGTATTCCAGACATGGTAAATGGAGCTCTGAATAGGTTAAAAACTAGTAGAACCCCAACAAATACCCCTCAGTCTGATGGAGCAGGTGGGTAAATGTTCTCCTCAGACTTCACTGCATGTAGATCAGCTGCACTCCAGTCGCCAGTTTCTCCTCTTCACGTCAAACATGTAATGCACACGTGCTGAGTTTAAGATGGCTTTGTCTATGCCTGCTTTCATGCATCATGTAGATGGGTCTCGGCTCGTCCTTGTTTTATTCTTAGACGCCACTGATAACCTACAGCTTGATATTTCTCTTTCAGGGCTTATAAGAATGTGTTTCCCCTTTAAATTTCATCTCTGCTCAATTCTCAGTCAGTCACTCAAAGCTTTCTTCGTCATTCTGAACTTTTTTGCTTTGAAAATGGCTTCTCTGTTTAATTTAGCTTGTCCTTTTGTGTTGAATCTGTTGTCAGTTGTTTACGGTACTGGTCAACAGTTTGGAGTAATTGCTATTTCATATTGTGGTTTGGAAGAAACCTCTGTTGCTCACCAAGGCTGCATTCGAGTCACAATATTATTACAGTTTACGAGCGCTTTTCTATGCACATATCTGTTAAAGTGTAATGACTGCTGTGATCAAAACTGTATTTTCAGCATCATTCCTCCAGTCTTCAGTGTCACACGATCTTCAGAAATCAGAATAATATACTGATTTACTGCTGGAATATTATCAGGAAAACAAAAAATGAACACTGATGACAAGAACCTTTATTAATAATTGAACACCAACAGATATTTGCATAGAAAACAGCTCTTTTAAACTTAAAAATAAATGCTTTTATTCATCAAGAGACTTATTTATTAAAAAAAAATTTTTTAAATCATATTCCAAACTACAGAATCCAACAATAACTCTTGTTCTTCTGAGTAAATGAAAGTCTCTTCCCTCAGTTTTCTCAATAGCCACTCCCATCATCATGACTCCCAACTCGAAGCGTAAACTTCCAGTGGAGTCTGCGCAGACTTATGGGTTCTCCAACAAGAAACGCAGGTCCATCAAGAAGAACCTGGGCCTGGAGCTGTTCCCAAACGCTTTGTTTGGAGGATCTACACCAGGATCAGGTGAGCTTTATAACACCCTGTAGCTCCAGGACTCTCGTGTGGCGTGGTTCTGTATGATCATGTGTTGTATGATCTCTCAGCTCACAGCGCAGCAGGAGTTCTGGACTCGTATTCTGGGGGCAGAAACACTCGACTGTCCAGCAGCTCTGCCAGAAGGAAGGGCAGGTGCCGCAGAGACCGCAGCGTGAGCAGGTACAACCCATCATTTATAGCGACTAATATATAACTAACACTTTCAAGTTGACTGTTTTGCCAATCATTATTGCTGTATATCCAGCACTGATTGATCTCTAACTGCTACAATAGCAAAAACTCTTTATATTTTAAGAATGAGATGAAGCATATTTTGTTACCTTTTGATTTTACTATCGTACATTCGCCGCCTTAACCATATTCTCAAAACTACTGTTTTTGTCTTTCAAACCTATTTCTCATTATGTGTCGTCTTTAGAGTTGAATCGGGGAAGGCAGGCTGTTTCTCACCTAGAGTCGCTAAGAAAGAGCCTGTGAGAAAATCTCTGCGTCTGCGCTTCAGTTTGGGCAAATCCAGCCGAGAGTCTGTAAGTTCAGATATATCATCTCTGTCAACCTCCACCAGAGACTGAACGGTCAACCGCTTAACGGCCGCTCTCTGCTATGCATCTGTGATTTGTGTTTAGAATTTGCATGATGGTGTCCTCTAAGTCTTATATAATAATATTTATTCATGGGTGAATAATATAGCACTTTAAGAAGTTATGCTAACAGAATTTTGAACTTTTGTTACTAATCATGAATACTGGGTCTCTTCAGTTTCTCTTGCTCCATCTAGTGGCAGTATAATGTAGGTACATGCTGATATTAATGATGCAAAAAAATCTGAGAATATAGCAAAAACTGTCCATGCATGCAGTAATTACAATATTTGAATGTATTTAACTGTGTTGGTTTGAGGGTTTTTCTCATGCATTTGATGAAAAAGAAAGGCTGCTAACCTCAACAACTGGAATATCACTGACTTCCATGTTTAAGATGTTTATATTAAAATGGCTTTAGTGCTGCTGCTGCTGCTTGAAATGGTGCTTTTAGCAATCAAGAACAATTACATTTTTATACTTGTTAATTTCAAGACACTGAGATAATTGATGTAATGTGATTGTGTTTGTTCTAATCATTGTGTTCTCATTGACTTTGCACATGTTGTCCAATGTTGTAACATTGTGACTTTAGAAGAGCAAATATCTATTTTATACTAAAATATTTGTAGAAGAATAATATTTTTAGGACGAACAAATATTAATAATATAACTGTTTTATTTTTCCTAATTAAAATGTATCCTTGTGGTTTTTGGGTCATTCCTTGCCATTACTGACATGGTCATTATTTTATGTATATATGCTCAAATAAAAAAGACTATTGACCAGAAACACTTTTTCTATCAGCATTTCTTCTGTCTTAATTCAACACGAACATTTGACAAACACTGAGAGTAAAAAGCAGCTGCCTCTATTTCAACAGAACGTCATTGCACATTCACAACTGGGGCCAAAGGGGTCAGAGGTCATAGGTTGGCGCCTAGCGACACAAGAGAGCGGTTCTGGGTTTCACTTCACCAAGGAGCTCAGTCCGACCATTTTGGACAAGAGCCCCTCGAAAGGTCAGTATCGTTATTGACACGCTGTTGGGATTCATGACATACCTCAAACTGTTCTACAGGCTTGACTAATTTTTAAACGGCGGTTTTGCCTGCAGGAATATTCCAGGTTAGGAATATTATGCATTACAGTGGAACAAACGGCTGCCACTTGATTTTATTTTTCCGTTATTAGCCAGTGATACTGTGTGGTCGTTATCATATAAGCTGGATAGAACATATTGGAGCCAGTAATATTGTGCTAAAAATACATATTCTAAAATTGGTTTACTTTTTGTTTGTTAATTGTTTTGTCAACATTAAATCAAAATTGACCATATTTTCTTAAACGCATTCTTCTGACCTTATGAACCGTATTTTGATGGATATCATCATGTTCTTTCGTACAGAGACTCTTCCAACCAATCCATTAAATTGCACATAGTTAAAATTACATCCTTTTTAGTTTTTTATTGTCATGTTTTATCTGGAAATTCATAATTTTACAGAAGCAGAAAATGGGCTTCCTTTTGCCTTAAGTTGACCTTAAAGCTGCTGACTATTCAGTGTCTCATAGTTTATTTCTTCTACACTGCCAAAACATTTGGAAGTCTCTGTGCTCACCTAATAGGCATTTATTTAATCAACAATATAATAAAATAACCATAATGTTGTGTAATTTCATTACAATTCAGTATGCTCATCATAAATAAGTGTATAGTCAATATACATTTATACATAATACATATACATAAGTCAAGTAATGATGCTGAACATCACAGAAATAAATTACACTTTAACACATTCACATAGAAAACTGCTATTTTAAATTATAATAATATTTCACTATTTTTAATGTATTTTGATCAAATAAATGCAGCACTGATAAGAAGAAGAGACTTTTCAAAAATAGATATATATGTATATTTTGTTGCCTTTGAGAATTTTTGTTGTATTGTCCATGTTTTCTTTACAGGCTCCAAGTTCATCAGTAAATCAGAGCATAACCTGCTGACCCCTCAGTGCGATTCCTCTGACCACAGGAGCTCATGGAGCAGAGACACACCTGACATCGGCCTGACCTTCCCACAGGATTCATTCTCTGAGACTCCCGTGAGCATCTACCGCTCCGAGCCAAACATCATCGTCAGCAAACCTGCGATGGTCAGCAGCGCTATTCCCAAGAGCCTCTGCTGCACCTCCAGTGACGCCAGCGCCTTGGATTCATTCAGCGAGGAACGCTCTCACACTGGACCCACACTACTGAAGATCAAGCAAGCTTTCGGCGAATCTGGAAGTGACCTCCACAGCATCGTGAAACAGCAGAGCAGCGAAGACGAGTCTGGAGCAAACTCTGATTTGTGTGAGGTTTCCGAAGTCAAACCCACATCAGTATCTAATGAACTGGATAATAACAATGTAACGTTCGACCAAATCGAGATCGTTCCTTTGTCGCCTCTACATATAGACAGCACTCTGTTTGACAGCGGACCGATGCGGTTTGTGGAGACGAGCCATGGCAGGTCTCTTTGTCTTGAAAATGAAAGCAGTGCTTTCCTAAATAATGCCGCCGGAGACTGCAGTCAACTGATCGACGCTTTAGACATGCAAAGTCCTGTGGCTTTCAGATTGGACTCTTCCAGTAGGGTTCAGTCAACTCCATATGCGACGAGATCGCAAACCAATGCCAATACATCTCTGCCGAGTGAGCTCAGAGAGCTTGCAGGTAAGACCCTTCATCCTCAAGATGAAGAGGAGAAACCGCAGAACCATCCTGAAACGCGTCGAATGAAAGTTGCAGAGCAGATTAAACTGTTCAACAGGATGACGTTGAATTCACCCAAAGCCAATGCGGTTCGAGCTCCTCTGAAGTTCCAACGGACGCCGGTCCGACAGTCCGTCAGAAGAATTAACTCTCTGTATGGAAGCCGGAAGGATGTTAGGATGGGTTGGTGCGCTGCCAGTCAGATAAAGGCTGTGAGTTTAGAAAGTGGTTTGCTAACATCCTCAAAAACCCAACCTCCAGTTTGCCCAAAGAAACCAGCCGTCAGAGCACTGGAAGACGTCACCAATAAAGCCCCAAAGACAAAGTGTGACATGCCTTCGGCGAATAAGAACGCTGCAAACGAGCCTCCCAAATCTGTCCTGCTTCAAATCTCTGATAACGATACCAGTCACTATAGAGGTTCACCCAAAAACCCTCTTTCAGAGGGAAGGCTGCTGTCAGCGTTAAAACCCATTGATCTGTAAGTGGCCATATCTTTAAACGCTTTCTTCTCCAGACATGTTTGAACTCCTTGCATTGAGGTGTCTTAATTTATTTCGCTATGGTGAGCTTTGATCGTTTTACAGGTGAATGGTGCGAGTGATATTTTTAGGTTGAGAGAATTGCTGATTTTGTTTCAGCATACGGTTAGGATTTCAGGGTTGAACATCAAACTCAAATACAGAAAAAGCAATTGAGGACACAATTTTGAAATTCATAATTTCGAAATATGCTCAATCATCTAGTAGTTTCGCTGTGAGTGAAAAGAAGAGTCTATGAAAGTATGTAAGAACAGTTCATGAGTGTATTTAGAGTGAAAAAGGATGTTTGTAATTTAGATTGGATATGGGAAGTGACTTATTTACTGTTATTTATGTTTTATGCAAAAGCTTGATTTTCTTTTGAAAGGCCTTAAAGATCATGGTGTAACTCAAGGAAATGTATGTTATGTTAAGCAGTATTATGGTCTTATGTGATTATTCTTAATGCTGTTGTTATTTTTCACTCATTTATGAAGATGTTCTGCTTTTGTACATGAAGTTGTTGAACTAAACTCTTTGTGTTCAAATAATGTTTTGAAGTTCCTTTCTTCACCACTTGGTGGCGCACTTTGTTCAGCAGGGTCAAGATTCAGTATTAAAGTTCATTGGTCTTGCATCACACTATTTGAATGGTTTTACTGCCAAACAATACACAGCAAAAAGATAGCTGGGGCTAAAAGTAAACTTGACTTCAATGTGTTTATTAAAGCTTATTTGATAAAACTCCTGGAACCAATGCAATATTTTGACAGGTTCAATCTCAAGTTAATGGGTTACTGTAAACCATTCTATCAGCATAAACACCTATGATCAATATTTTCATAAAATGTCCCATGGTGTGTCCTAGTTTTGAGTTAGTGGATGATGTATCATCTGTGATAAATCCTTTTGCCTTGGGGTTAAGCTGACCGTTGTTTTCCATGCAATTTGCCATAAAGATCAACACAATGAAGAACAGAAAGATTTAACAATGAAATTAAACACATCCTATATTATAGCTTGTTAAAGAATTATATTATGTGAGCAATTTAATAATTCCCATTATTTTCACTGTGTTCATTTGGTCCACAAAATTTTACTATGCAACAGATCAACAACCAAATATTTTCTGGCTGTGAAACTCAACTAAATAAACCTTTTCTTGGATGATTCAGAAGACAAGTCTTCAATTCAGAGTACACTGAGTTTCATATTTTAGTACACAAACTAAAAGGTTTTCCGTTTCTTACCTGATTCCTTAGTGTTCATTTTTGTCGAGATGCAGTTTGACCCCAACACTAAAGTCACCATTTGTGTACAGCTTTTCCAAAACACATAAGCATTGAAACTTTGCATGCTTTTAACACTAAATGAAAAACATTCACCAAAGTTCAAGATGAAATAAATAGGCTGGTTTAAGTATTTCAAGCAGTTTTGGTTTAAGTAAATCAAGTATGGGTGCGACCCAATCAAGCTGCTCTGATTGAGAAATCCTGATTTCTGTGAATTTCTGGACTCCTTTTCCCTGAAGACGGATCCAAGCACATCCACTGGTGTGTAATGGATCACGATTGAATGCTTTCATCGCCATTAGAAAGGATTTGGGGGGAATTTGACCTCGAGAAAAACACCAATTAAAAAAAATCAGGACAGGAGAGCTTATTAGATTCTTGTACATGGATCATGTAAGTTATTTCTGGCAGAAACCAACGCAGTGGTGTGTTTTATAAACGACAATGCGTTCATATTTGTGGTCAGTTGTTTTGTAGCCAGAAAAAGAAAAAAATGGGAAACACATGCTGAGAATAAACTGACGTAACACACCGACTCTAAACAATTATGAACTGAATTAATGGGTCCGAATCAATCAAACAAGAGCAGATGTGTTGCTAGAAAGTGAAACTAATTAATAGCAGCTTATTTCTTCCCTAAAGGATTAATTCATACAGAAATACAGATTCTGTCGTCGTTTACTAACCCTCATGTGGTGGTTCTGTGAGGAAAAACGTCCCAGTCGCTCACAGGATGGACACGTTGACAATAAAGTGCAATAAAAGTGTCGTATAAACTGTTAATATGACTCATATGATATATTATTTTAGTGAAATTATAGTTTCGTGTCAAACTAAAGCAGCCGTTGCAACATTCGCGCCCGCGTTTATTTAAAATTGGCGCCTTTTGTCGTTAATGTCACGTGACTGAACGCGATTTGAGAAAAGGTTTTTAAATATAACGGCTTGATTATCATAAATGTTTTTTTAAACATGAGTTCTTAATAATTTTACTAATAATAATAATAATAAACGGAGTGTAACGAGCTGAGTATTTTATATACTTAAGCCATCGTAGTTGTTTGTAAAAATAGTGATGTTTTCAGATAAGTATGAAACCAATAATAATAAAACATTATAATAATTAAGAGAATAAGCTATCACATGTTCCAAAATAATATTAAGCAGCAAAAACGTTTTACAACGTTGATAATAAATCTGTATATTATAATGAATTCTGAAGGATCACGTGACACTGAAGATTCAGCTTTGATCACAGCAATTAACTATAATTTACAATATATTCACATAGAAAACAGCTATTTTATATTGTAGCCTAAGATACATTAAAATAGAAAACCAATTATTTTACATTGCATTAATATTTCACGGTTTTACTGTATTTGAATCAAATAAATGCAGATAATTCTATTTAAAATACTAAAAACAAATCTTACTGATCCCAAACAGTATGGCTGTGTGTATTATCTGTGTGTGTGTTATATATTTGCCGAAATAGATCTGTTTTTTACATTTTCATTAAAAAAACCTGTGATTTATTACGCAGTTTTATTGTGTTTTTAGTTACTATTAACCTATTCATCACAGTTTAATGGAGATTAATTGCAATGCACAATGAAAAAACATGATTTTTGCTTAAAAACGAGTTCTCTGTTTTTGCAGATGAACTCTCTCTCTATTAAGAATTGAGTATATACTTTTATATATTTTATTTGCATATACAATTGAGTATATACTTGCACACAGGTGATATCTCAGGCTGTCTATATGCACAAACTCATCAGATGAACAGCAGCTCTTCTTCACCATAAAGAATAATTTCCATCCATAAATGAGGTTGTTTGATGATGGAAGGGCCTGAGGGTCTTGAGGTCTCCAGCAGTACAGACAGATAGAGCCCTCCTCTCTCTCGGTGTGTGTGAGGGGCCGGACAGCTCTGATTCTCCAGCGTTGTGTCTGAGAGCGTGGAGATGCAGTGCTCATTTCACCAGCAGACTCTCAGTGTGTGTGTGTGTGTGTGTGTGTGTGTGTGTCTCAGCTCGTCTCCTCACACAGATCTCCTCGAGAAGCTCTACACTGACAGGTGAGACATCTTCAGGCATCTGGAGCAGGTGGATGTTTCTTATTTCTGCTTTACTGTATTTCTGCGTTCCCGATAGATGTGATCCATTCAGGCTTTTCCTGGGAATCGAACCCATGACCTTACCGTAGCTCTATATAATACTGTCAGTGAGGAGAAAGCATGTCTTTAAAAATTCTGCTGCTATTAAGTTTTAATAGTTGTCTAAAGATTAATGTTTGCGAGTTTTAGGCAGGTCTTATATATGACTATTAAATGTTCACATATTATTATTTTCTCTGACGTTCCCTGAATAAAAATGATAGTCTAGGCCTATATGTAATAACTGAATGATTCCCATATGCATAAACTAAGCTTAAATGTTGAAATATTGTCAGCATTGAAATTGTTTAATACTTAACGGTTGGTTTTTAAAAAAAAAATTAAGCAAAGTACTTTAAAGTATTAGCAAGATCTTCACAAAATGTAAGAATGTGAGTGTGAAGATATATTCAGCTGCAAGAAAACGTCCAGAAATGCTAATAAAATGTTCTCAAAAAGATGATTTGACGTTTTTATGGAAAGTTTAGGTTGGATGTTGTCGTTCATGCAGTCAAACCTAAATCTATTCAGACAGCAGATATTAGTAGCTATAGTCTCTTTATATACGTGAGGAGAGCAACATAAAGGAAACTAACATATTATACATTTCTTTACAATTTGGGATCCAAAATTGCTTCGGTGTTTGTGTTTAATGGCTGATTTGATCTTTTTCCACCACCGTTTAATCTGATCATGTTCTGAAATGTATCATCTGTTACTGTCTGACATTATCAAGATGAGTTTCCTGACCTCTACAGTGAATAAACTGTGATATAATGTGTTGAGGATGTCTGAATAAACGTAGCTTCGACTGTATAACCAAGTAAAAATGTCTTTATTACATGGAAGCAGTTTTTGTGTGTGCTTGCACTTTATTTCAAGTGAATTCAATCACTGAGTGATTTTAATTAACTGCATGTGCGTACAATAAGCTTAAGTACGTTTAATGCAATTATGCAAAATGTATTGTAATTATAATATTATAAAATAAATTCTAAGCGTAAATGTTTTGTCTCCGCAGTGTCTGAAAAAATGTAGCTCAAGTTTAAAATGGTAACAAATGAACGCTAGACGTGTCATTGATTACACATATGTGCTTATATGCTCAAGTTTAGCTTACTTTCATGTAATCATGCATCATTCATTGCAATTCTAACAGTAAGTGTGAATGCTTTCTCTCTGTAGTATCTGATGATGGCCTTTACAACTTTTATGATGCTCTTCGTCTGGGTCCTTCTCCTCTCAAGTCCCGTCGAATCCAAGCGGAACCGAGGCGCCATTCCTCACCCGGACAAGAACAACCCAAACGAGTCGTCCCAGCAGCAGCAGCAGCAGCAGCAGCAGCAGGTGGCCCCGGGCCCCAGAGGCAGGGGCCGTGGCTCCGAGGAGGTCCTGGAGTCCAGCCAAGAGGCGCTGCATGTCACCGAGCGCCGCTATCTGAAGAGAGACTGGTGCAAGACGCAGCCGCTCAAACAGACCATCCACGAGGAGGGCTGCGTCAGCCGGACCATCATCAACCGCTTTTGCTACGGCCAGTGCAACTCCTTCTACATCCCCAGACACGTGCGGCGCGAGGAGGGAGCCTTCCAGTCCTGCTCCTTCTGCAAGCCCAAGCGCTTCACCACCATGACCTTCACCCTCAACTGCCCCGACCAGCAGCCGCCCACCCGCAAGAAACGCGTGCAGCGGGTCAAACAGTGCCGCTGCATCTCCATCGAGCTGGACTAGAGCCCTACGCTGTCAGCATTACACTCTACCGTCTCAGAAACACACGCTCTGCCTTCCAGCGCCTCAGGAACACCACTGCATGGAAACGTGTCCAGAAGAACTAAAACGAGATGTTTATTGAGGGATGCATGTGGTGTTTGTAGAATGAAGTTTAACTGCGGGATACTCCATTAAATAATCTAAAGATGGCCAAAAATGGGCAGAATGCACTTGAAAATTGTGACTAAATTTGATCTAAAATGAGGTTTTGTTTTGATGAGCGCTTGTGTTTTGAGGGATGCATGCGGTGTTTAACCACTCCATTAAACATATAAGTTAATAATCTAAAGATGGACAGAACGCACTTGAAAATGTTGACTAGCAGTGCATGTGGGTAGTTGACATGAGAAGAGTAATTTTTAATCAAAAACTAAAGGATTTTTGGAGCTCATTCACTGAGAGATGCATGCTGTATTTGTAGAATGAAGTTTAACAGCAGGATAGTCTAAAGATGGCACTTCAGTAATGTTGACTAGCAGTGCATGTGGGTAGTCACTCAGTGTCTTTTTGGATCTAAAACTGGTTTTTCAAATGATTTTAACCATGCAGTTTTATGAGCTCATTAATTAAGTGCACGCAGTATTTGTGCTTCTATGAATGAAGTTTAACGGCAGGGTTACAGAAAAATCTACAGATGGGTAAAAATAGTCAGATGCAGCTAAAAATCCTGATTGGCAGTGCATTTAATCTAAAACTGGAGTTTAAGAGACTTTTGTAGTGATTGTTAAACGTGTAGTTTTATGAGCTCTTTAACCGCGATGCGTGCGTTTTTGTGTACTTCTTTAAATCATTTGATTGGTCTCAGAAGTGATTTTAGATTCATTTTTGTACCACAATTAAATATTTAAAAATTCTAATACAAATTAGTAGTGCATGTGGGTAGCCGACACAAAAAGTGTCATATTTAATCCGAAACTAGTGTTTTAAACGTAAATATTCTTGCAGTTTTTTGAGCTCTTTAACTGAGAGACGCATGAAGTATTTGTACTTTTATAAACAAAGTTTTTAAATGTTTTTCTTTTAAATGGTCAAAAAGCAGAAAAATGTATTTAATTTTGACTGGTCACAGAAATTTTGTATTCTTTTTGTACCAAAATTATTAAAATATTTAAACCGCGTATTACATTTAATACAAATTTTGACTAGTAGTGAATGTCTGTAGTTGACGTAATTATGTTTTTCATCTAAAACTATTTCGAAATATTCTTTCATGATTATTATACTCAATAAGGGACGCACAAAGTATTTGTCCTTTTATAAACTAAGGTCAGCTGCAGGAAAACCAGTGAAAAAATAAATAAAATGGTCCAAAAAAAGAAAAAAACGAAATAAAGTAAAATAAATATATATCTAATAACCAGAAATGTTTGACTTTTAGGTCCTGCTGTTGAGAAAACATTGATGCACATATTGTTGATCAAGAGAACTCTCTGAAGTGTACGGTGTAATGCAGACAGATGCAGAAGAGCATCATTGTGAGGTGAATGTCTTCACTCATCTCTGAATCTAGAATTAAGAGCGACTGCTAGTTTCCACTATGTGGAGCCACTTTATTTAATGTGAGCGAACGAGACACTGTTCTGGATTGCTGTGAGTTTCCTCCTGCTATTGGTCTATTTATAATACCAGAGGTAAAGTGTGTCTGTGAATGATCACACGTGTTGTACAGATGTTGTAGATGTTATAGTGCCTGTATGAAGATGTTTAAATAAAAGGTGAAACATTCTGACCCCGGATCTGTCTCTCTCTGACAAACGCACAATTAAACGCATCATAAATTAGCACACGAATCAATTTCACACTGTGTGTTTTACGCACCGAGCCCGACCGCCTCTCATTAAACTGCAGGCTTCGTTAAACCATAGAAAGTCCTGCTCCAGATAATTACACTTTTCATTTTTGATCGGCATGCTGGATCAGAGTCAAACAAGACATCCACTACAGACTCGCACGCTGGAAAACTGATTAAAGGCAAGGAAACAAATATTAATAACTGAATATTGCATCAAGCATTTGTTTGAATCATACAAATGAAACCAATCCAACTGTGATTTAAATGTAAATATTTGTAATAATACAACAAAAATAAATCAGACGCTGGCGTTCAAAACATTTATTGCACCTAATAATAAATGTACAAATTATCACAGGAAATAAAAAAAAAAAACGTCAATAAAATCTGACAGTGTAATAATGTTCCAGGAGGTCTAGCGGTGAAAACACCTCGGGTTTCCAACACATTCAGGCCTGAAATAACTGGATAAACGACAGACGGGGAATAATGTCATTTTCTGTTGCTTCAGTCGGAGAGTGAGCAAGACTCTGACTGGAAATGTCATCAGATGTTGTTTTGGGGTCACATGGATATGATTTGCACGTTTCTCTTCATAACGGAGGATATTGCATAGGTTCGAGCGGGGAGGAGGAGGATGACGATGGCAGAAGCGAGGCACTGCTGATTAGATATTACTGATGTTTCTCTCTTCAGCAGATCTTCAGCTGGACGAAACGCCGACTTCTTTCTTTCGCAGTCGCTCTTTCTGTTAAACAAAACCACGTCATGCATCTTAATCCAAGGCTATGTTTGATCGGCTCATGCAGTGATAAATGACTGATAACTACATCATTAATATATCATAATTTCATGCTCCTTAAATCATTCTCTCACTGGAGAAAATGATGAAACTATTTGAGTGAGTGAGAGTGTGTATGTTTGAGTGAATGTAAGAGCAGAAATGAAGGAAACAAGCAATGTTTTAAATATTTCGAAATACTTTCAATTGATTGATATTAGTTAATATCTCTTATATTCTCTTAATCTCTTAATATCTTGAATCTAAGAGCCAAAGCAAACACCTAATGATGTGATCATAAACCGGTTAACAAGCACCAGTAAAAATGATTTTGATTTGATTGAAACTACAATGCTAAAGAACGCTAATATGTTTCGTTGATTTACTGAGCTCAAATAAAAGCCTGTGTTTGTGTGTTTTCTCACCAGACTGTTTGCGTTGATCTTCTTCGTCTCCACTTTCTTCTCAGCTGTGATCTTCTGGACAGTTTGCTGAGCTTCTTTCAGTCTAAAATGAACGAGCACACAATTCAATTCACTCAGTTTCTCCTTCAGATGAACACAGATGATGTTTTTTTCTTAGGTCAAACTAAAGCATGAAGTTCATTCTGAGTCAACTTTTCCTGTTATACAAGCTGTTTGTGTTTTTAAACCTCGCTAAAGTTTGTTAGATTGATGCTTAAAATGAGAAAACACTAGAGCGAAACCAAAATAAACTGCACTGATAGATGACACACTCTCTAAAATGTGGCGTTTTTTGCCTCTGGAGTAAATGTTTGGATACTCAGACTGAAAAACAAGAGCAACGGTGACTAATGAGAAGGAGTTTTGAGCATTTTCTGGCCATGAGTCTGATCTGCGAACGCTTTACTGAAAGCTATTTGTGAGCAGCACAACTCATCTTGTGAACAATTAAAAATAAGAAGAGCATCAAAGAGACGGGCTCTCAGCTCTGGATTTATGAGGCTGCCCTCGACCCGTGATCGAGTCCCGCTGAGAGACAACATCCCTGAGCTTTTACTGCTTCTGCCGTTAAACACGGCCTTCTGGGAGATTGTTAATGGAGCAGTTCAGCCAAATGAGCTGAAAATGTGCTCACCCTCAACTCATCTGAGACGTACGAGAGATTGTGTGTTCATCAGATCTGGAGAAATCTCAGCATCAGTGTCTCAGCAATGTAAATGAATGGGTGCCGTCAGAATGAGTGTCTGATAAAAACATCACAATAATCCTCCAGATATTAACTGATGGAGTGGAGTGCTGTGGATTATTCTGGGGTTTTTATCAGACTCTCATTCTGACGGCACCCATTCACTTCCATTACTGAGACACATTTCTCCAGATCTGATCAAGAAACACACTCCTCTTGATCTGGGATGATCTGAGGATGAGAAGAATATTTTCATTCCTGGCTGATATTCTGGAGATGTGATGGGTTCAATCATGGCTCTAAAGGTCTCATACTCACCTCTCTTTGGAGATGTTTTTATTCTCTCTGTTCCAGTTGTTCTTGAAATCATTGCAGAACTCGTACCACAGCATGAAGATGAAGTTTGGAGACACCTCTTTCTCTCCAGACTTGGGTTTGAGCCCAAAGTACATCACCATGTCCTGGAAACTACAAGAAAAGCACAGAAACTCCTCAGTCAACATGATATTTCTTCTACAATTTCTTATGACATTCTACTAACTGTTTAGTCTAACTTTAAAGAATGAAACTTTTTGATTCTTATTTTTTATTTGGTTTTCTGCTGAGAAACTCATGATAATGTGCTTCAGCTTTGTTGTTGGATCAGAGCAGGAATGTCTGTGAAAGAGTGCCACTGCTGTCGTGACGAATGATGACAAGATTTACTCCCATTCAGGGTAAAACAGCGTGAAAAGAAAGTTAAACACAATGTTCCGTTGGCAGAAAATCACGCTCAGCGGCCGCAAATCAAGCCGAGTGGAGAGATTAACGGTCAGGAGTCATGACACGACCGAGGACAAACACACACACACCAGGATCAGAGCTCCACACACACACAGCACTGCACACACCAACTGAGAATATAGAATACAGACTAGAAATTAATAAAAATACTACATTCATCACTACTGATGGCAAGAGAAATATATCACAGTGGTCAAAAACTGAAAATAAATAAATAAAATAAAATCATAGTGGTCAAAAACTGAAAATAAATAAATAAAATAAAATCACAGTGGTCAAAAACTGAAAATAAATAAATTAAATAAAATCATAGTGGTCAAAAACTGAAAAAAAAACCCAAACAAAAAAAAATAAAATAAAATGAAATAAAATAAAAATGAAATAAAAGCCAACTTAATAAAATTGAATAAAATAGATTCATCAGCCTCCAGATGGCAGGACACATAGGTCACAAACTAAAAAGAAATGTAAATAAATTAAAATGACAAATGAAAAAAGATTTTAAAAAAAAGCTAAATTAATCAACCCCCTGATGGCAGGACAAATATATCACAGAGGAAAATAAAATAATTCAATTGATAAAGCTGCTGATGGCAAGAAAAAAAATTATTAAAATTCCAAATAAATATGTTACAGCAATTAAAAAAATTAAAAATAAAATGAAAACATTTTAGAATATATTAGAAGAAAATATATATAATTAGAATAATAAATTTATGAAAATAAAATAAGACAAAAAAAAAAAACATATCTGAGAACAACATCAATAAAATAATAAGATATATATTTATAACTTATAAAATAAGCTAAAATGAAAATTACGGGGAAAAAAAGATGATGACTTAAAACAGCTGTGAATATTAATTAATTAATTATTACAAAACTTACAATTCACTGATAATTAAGTTAGATAAGGTTTTCATTACTGTGGGACAAAAGAAAATATGTAAACACGCAAAAACATGTTCTCTTTTATCAATCAATCACTTTAACAATACAGATTGTAGCAAAGCACTGAACATTATCAAGTAGAACAGAGTAATGATGATGTATAATGACCAGATTAAACTATTTATTTACAAATGCAGAGACGGTCTCTGTAGAAGACGATGAGCCAGTGCAGTGTGGACAGAACCGGGCTAATATGCTCATACTTCCTGGTTCTAGTAAGGACTCTAGCTGCTGCATTTTGAACCAGCTGTAG
>JAUMHI010000061.1:3102914-3123848 GCA_032359435.1 Enteromius unitaeniatus
CACACAGTCTGTACAGTAGAAACACCATTACACCTATGACCCCAGAAAACATGAGTGTGTGTGTGTGTGTGTGTGTGAGAGATGGAGTGAATGTTATCTGTTGTCTCACAGGATGAGGATGAGGATGATAGCGGTGATGAAGCTCTTATCGTCTTAGCACACGTCTGCAGCGCAGCACAATAACTCAACACGGGTATTAACCAGCTAGTTATCTCCCCTCGTCTGCCTCGTACTCCTCTTCATCAGCAAACATTAGCGGACGTTACTTTAGAATGTTTTCTGAAACAAGAAGAACATTTGATGACAGCTGTGCACAATTTAGAAACAACACTTTCATGAGTCCATATTGAGAGCATTATTACTTTTATTATTAAGGACTAAATATTAATGTCACTGGAATGTGCTTTATACTGTAAATAAATGAGCTTGAACCTGAACATACAAAGTACATAACAAAAAAAAAAATCCTGTAACACTGTCTCTCTCTCTCTCTCTCTCAGAGCGTCAGCTGTGTGTGTGTGTGTGTGTGTGTGAGGAGGACGCAGCGCTCTCGTCTCACTCCTGCTGCTCTCAGGATCTTGATTATTTCTGCTCCGCTCTCTCTGGTGTAAATGTTTGTGTTCTGATGGACGCTGGATTAATAAACTCTGGACTGGACGAGTAACACCATGTTTACCTGAAAGCATCTGCTGCTGGACGAGTACAGCTTCAGTCTGTGAAGAAGAGGCCAGAGCGGGGCATGTTGTCACACTTTTCCCTCCGCTGAACAAATCTTCAAATCTGGACTTCAGCATTTATTCAGGAGCACTGGACGCACACTGAGCTCTGTAGCGGGGGGCATGTTGTCACACTGTTGGGGGTAAGTTGTCACAACCGTTTATTGACTCTAATATCTGTCTAAAGTTGTCTGTCTATTAAAATTGCTCATCCTTTTAAATATAGTTTTTCTAAACATACTAAATATAGTTTAGTTTAAAGTTTTTCAGCAAAATGTGAATAATAAAACAACAATAAAAAGGTGGCAAATGTATAAACAACATACAAAAATATCAAACCATTATTTTTGTAAATTGTAAATTGTTCCTGATTAATTCTTATTTATTTGAAACCTGACATTAATTAGATTTTGTCACAGCTGTTTTATTGACTTCACTTTCTGTCTAAAGTTAAACTATTGCTCTCCTTTCTTTTGTACATTTATCTTTTTTAAATATAATTAATATGGGATTAAAACATATAAAACGTTTGTGACAATTTGCCCCAGCCTGTGCTTTAGTTAATGCGTGTGTTAATGTTTGTGGTTCACACACGCTGAGCGAGAATCAGAAGTGAATCTGGATCAGGAGTTTGTCAGGTGCAGTGTTTCTTCAGGACCATCAGGACTAATCACACACATGAGCCGGACACAGATTAGAGTCGCTCAGCCGTGATTTTAACGAGGCCTGCAGAGATCTGACCTGAGACGCTGTAAAACACGCTCTAATCAGAGGAGCCAGAGGCGCTTAGAGTTCCTGATCGGTCTTCAGATGATAGATCAACAGATATCAACTTAATATTGTTTTCTAATCCAGTGCTGAAACATTACTGTTTCAAAGAGAACAGAGACACAATGTTTCATGAAAGACAAAATTCTAAATTCCTAATCATTAATTGTTATATATATATGTGAGTGTGTGTGTGTGTGTGTGTTAATTTGCCCTGGCTGTCTTTTCAGAGTGTTTGTTTTTCCAGTTGTAACCTTGGACTGTTTATTCTGATTCTGACTGTTTGCTGCTTGCCCCGATCTCTGCCCGAATACCTCCACTTGGATTCTGTCTGGTCCCTGTTGCTCTGTTCACCTGTCGACCCTCAATAAAACCACTGCGTATGGATCCGCACGCCTCCGCCTTGCTCATCACAATATGTCAAAAATATGTTGACATTTAAAATATATCTAGTTTCAATCTATATCTAGTAGCCCAGTTTCAAAATATTTTCCAGATGCAAGAAAATACATTTACAGTATCTTTTAGCAGCCTGCATTTGCTTTTTATTCATGGTTTGATTTTTATTCAAATGTGTAAATAGGTTTTCTTGGAGACAAATAAAGTTTTTCTTTAAAAAATGTGACACATGGATGTATAAATATGAATATATATATATATTTTAAATTCTTCTAAAAAAGTATATATATATAATAAGTATAATACTGCTATAAATTGTTGTTATATATATATATATATATATATATATATATTCTTTTTTATAATAATAATATAAAATAAATAAAAAAACAAAAAAACACAGTTTTCTGTTTAAATTAATTTACTTTTTTGTTCTGAGCCAAAAAAATAAATATCACACATTTTCTATAATTGACTAAATTTACCCATTAAAATGTCATTTAGTGGAACAATCTTATTAGGAATATTTACAACAAAAATCAATTTATGACATATTAAAAGATACTAATTAGTTGTAATTTTATATATATATATATATATATATATATATATATATATAAATTTTTGCAACTATACTAGGTTTTACCCATTTGTCAGTACGTTTTTTACTTTTTAAATGCTATATTTTTCCTTTTTCTTATATATTCTATATTTTTTAATGCATATCAGAATAAGCATGTTGTTTGAATTTTTACATAAATATCGTGTTACACTGAATGATAATATAACATTATTTTATTCTCCAAAATGTATTTGAAACCTTGAAAGTAGGAACTTGACATATATTTAAAGTGCATTCTATCGACATAAAATCACTTGAGAATTTCTTTTGTTGCAGACATCTTCACGTCTTTGACATATGTGTGTGTGTGTGTGTGTGTGTGTGTGTGTTTGCCATATTGAATGTTGAAACTGTTGCACTGAGACATATGACATCTTGAGCTGTTTCTTCTGAATAATCACAGCGCAAAGAAAAAGCAGACAGATTTGTCCCTAAACCTCGACAAACTTGAGACCTCAGGACCAGAATAAACAATAAATAATGTATGATGTGACCCCTTTAAAGCATCCTGATGAATTATGAATGCTGAATGTAGAGCATCTTCCCCAATAATCTGAATAATCAGCTGTTTATGGGGTCACGAGCCCTGGAGTTTTGTGCTGGAGCGGACAGAACATGTTCTTCTAGCTCATTCTGAGCACACTGATGGAAATGTTAATGATTGTGAAGTAAAGACAGTGTGAGAGAAGTCTCTTCCATCAAGATCCATTAGTTTGAGATGCTGTGACAGGAGAAATGCATAATGTGTAAGAAGCACCCTTCATTTTGACCAGTTACTAAAACAAGACTTATTAGTGCATCTTTTAGTTTTAAGATGATTTAGATGTTTGTACAAATACCGAGGAAGAACATCGGCTAAAAATGATTTTCTTCTTAGTATTCTTGTCTGATTTTCTTGTAAAAAATATCTACAAATTCTGGAAATAGGAAGTGTTTAATTGTCAAGTAAGCTCATCTTTCCAGAATTTATAGATATATTTAGAAATATATTCTATATATATTCTAATATATATTAGAAAACAAGACAGAAGGAAGAAAATCAGTTTTCACCACAGAAGCTTATTTAATGATTTTAAGCAGGCGTATAGGTTTTCTTTAATTTATATCAGATGCAAAGTGAGAGAAGATGAGAAGAGAAACTGGTCGAAATAAAGATGTGTGGCTCACTTTAAAATAGGCTTGAAAGCAGAAAGCAGCTTGATTGTGGTCAGTTTCTCTGCGTGTACTTCTGAGGAAGGTCTGATGTTAAACGACGAGGAAGAGCTGCAGGTTTTTGCAGTTGGTGATGATAAATGAGCTGCAGGATCTTCAGAGTCAGCATTTTCACCTGAGACTCACTCCAACACTGCAGAGCTCAGAGACATTAGACACGGGTCAGAGCGGCACACACACACACACAGGAATGTGAGGCAGAGACTCAGAGCTCGTTTCTTTCATTACTCTGCAGCTCTTAAATGAGTCTCATCATACAGTTTTATTTATAGCCTACAACACAACAGGCCTAAAGACACACCGTCAGAAGAAGTGTTCTGTTCACTCCGTATTGGTGTTTTTCTTCTGTGAGCTAATATCCTTCTTAGTATCATATTATGTGTTGAACAGAGGAAACTCACACAGGTTTGGAACAGCGTGAGAGAGAGAGAGAGAATGATGGGCTGAGTTTTAGTTAGCTGGTTAGTTGAAGCTCAGTTTCAGTGCAGGATTTGTTTGGTTTAGAGGAAGTATTCTTGTTTTTCACAGATAAAAAAAGCTGATTATGTGTCTCTTTATATCAATGGATAATTCAAAGCAACATAAATAAGCAGGAAAATATGAGAATCAGAAATCAGACGAATCCAAATGATGCTCTGGAGAAGACATGACGTGTAGATTGATTTTCAGAATAGATTGTGAAGGTCAGTGTCTGGACCTCTGATCCTTCATCTGAGACACAACAGGATATTTCAGTTCTTGTTACGAATCAGGATCTTTGCTGTTTTGACTTGATTCAGTTTTTGGTGATTTCAGATGAAGTCAGCTGAAGATCTCGTCATCATGATGAGGTCAAGAATATAATGAGAGAGTGTGTGGTCAAGTGTAGAGTGATTAAACATCTAAAGACTTACGGTGTCCTTCAGAAAACACATGCAAACAGAAAAAAACAACCACACATTAAGAAAACATCTTCATCAGTTTGACAGCATTAAAATAATGTTTCACAGTTAAGTGTGTATTTCGTCAGATTAGTCTAATAATATCCAGAAGACCGTATGATCAGGTTGTTAAAATAATCACAAAAACTCATCTTTTCGTTCAGTGACAACATCTCTGCTTCACGGAACAAATAATCAGGTCCCAGATGGGTTCATCACTTTTCACCAAACATTTCTGTGTTTGGGTAAGTTGTGAGAATTTGCAGTTTGCATGTGTTTTTTTCTGTTTGCAGTGCATTGAGCTCTCTCGGCCACCGTACAAAATAAACTCTGAACTAACTAAACTAGCATGGTGGTGAGAAGGCCTTGTGGTTTTTCTAAGGATCATAATTATTAAAAAAAAATTTCCTCGACTATCTGGGGCTTTTGGGGGGCTTTAACATGCTCTTGAGAATTGGCACACAGGTTGGACTCTGTGCTCACAGGTGCTCTGCAGCGCCCCCTGGAACAGGTTCAGAAAACGTGAGATGTATAGCTCACACATACCTTCATGTATTTATATGAGACTCGGTGCACATATAGATCTGATTGAGCTGACAGTCAGTGCTCCGCCCAACAGGAAGTCCGCTATTCAGAGCTGTTTAAAAAATGCATGCTCCTCTGAGGATTGCCAAAAACTTGGAGAACACAATCTCAAGACTCTGTGGACGCTAAATGGCAGCAGGAAGTGTGTCGTTTTCAGAATGCTTTGAATTCAGCATTTTATTTTTACTCAATTTGCTTCAAACTTCATCAGAATAATGACAAAATATGACCTCAAGACAGTTAAAACTGTCACAAGTTAAGGCTAGGATTAGATAGAGAGTGAAAGTTAATGCACAGAATCAACTTAAATTATATTTCAAAATAGGAAATCTTTTAACTCTGACTCTGAATAAGAAACATGTATAAAATGCATTCATATTTTATTGGTAAAATATTTTTATATGCATTTTTTTTCACTTTTTAAAAAGTTTTAAACTGAACTTTAACATTAATAAATGTTATATAATTGTTCATGTTAACTGGTATAGTTAAATATAGTTTTAACATTAGCAAATTCATAAATAACAAGTATGAACAGCATATTTTTACTGTGTTTATAAAACTCTTTTTGTCAGTTCATGGTGCAGTTACTGATGTACATTAAATATGCATGATATATAATAATGCAGAAGTCAATATTTTACATAATATTAAGTAAGATTCACAAATGTTATATAAATATTGTTCACATTAACTTGCAACTTTTAATGTTAAAAACAACAAAAAACTAGAGAGTGACAAACATTGTTAATATATCTTTATTTTTTGTGTTAATATGGTTAATGTTAATAACTGAAAGCTTATTGAAAGTGTTACCAAAGTTTTATATATCATTGTGTGTGCGTGCCTCTTAAATCCAGACTAATAATCTGAATATATATAATCTGCGCTGATGTCTGGTTTGTTAGGAGAGGACAATATCTGTCTGAGACACAACTATTAGACAATCTGAATCTGAGGAGCAGAAACATCTCAATATCAGAAAATCAGCTTTAAAGTTGTTCAAATGAAGCACTTAGCAATGAATATTACTGATCAAACATGAAGTTTTGATATATTTACAGTAGGAACTTTTAAAAAATATTTCAATGGATCATGATCTTTACTTAATATTCTAATGATTTTTGGCAAAAAAGAAAGAGAGCATCGGTTCAGAGCCAGTGCTGCTTGTTCTTGTGGATTGGAGGATCGTGTCACGTTAAACACATCCAGAAGGCACATGCGCTCGTCCCAGAGTGTTTGTTTGCTCTGTCTTCAGCGCTTGACTCAGATGATGTTGATTTATCATTCAGTAGAAATCACTCCTGTGTTTCCCTGGAAACAGAAAGCCCGAGCATCAGTGGCGAGCGTCCATCAGCGTGATCAGAAGCCGTCCGAGGTGTAGGGAGGACTTCTGGGGAATGATAGTCACTTTAATTAGTGCTCATCTGCAGTAGTTTTACTGGTTATGATAGCCTAGTTATGATAACCCAGTCCCCGCTGGGAGAAGTTTGAATTACATTCAGCCATTTACCAGACCCTTTTACCAAAGACACTTACACACGAGGACAACAGAAGTAGCAACAACATTCAGATAATATTTAAAAAAAAAACAAGACATGTTATCTTGAGTCATTTGACTGGCAAGCATCAAATAAATGTCCAGTATTTGCTGCCATCACAGTACATGTTTATTCTCTGGTAGAGATGGACTAATATAGATGCGTTATAGCAGTAACAGGTTATTGATTTGAATCTCACAGATGAAGTGAAATCTCTCATGATCACTGAACAATCAAGCATTCATGTACAACTGGACTTCTTTCCAATGAGATGATATAATGACTTTAAATGAGAAGATAAGAAGAGTAATAGTTCTTACATTAGCTCTTCTCATTTAACGTTTTGAGATCTAATGTATTTTAGATGATTATGAACTAAATCAATGAACCTTCACCAGCAAATCTTACTCATTTCTTTTTTAAAACTTTAGCAGCTAAGAGACACTTAAGGTTTCTGACAGACACTTTAACAGTCTAAAATAATAGTTTCTAAAATTAAACCAGTATTGTTTTATTCATTTATTTAGTTTTTTTTTTTTTACTAATATTTAGAATTTGATATGAGTCAGGTATTTGTTTTTTTCTTTTATTTACATTTAACTGTTTAACTCAAGTTGTTTAAGCGCTTTTTACATTTTTATTTGTTTCTTTCAAATATGACTTTTTTATTTTTATCTCAGTAATTTAGTTTCATTTTTTCATTTAATTTTAGTTGAACGTTTTGGTAAACTGATTTAAGTTCATAATAAGGCTACATATTTCATATTAAATTGACTTTAATATGTACAATTGTAAATTGACATTTTTTCATCTAACATGTACAGGATATTATACATTATTTCAGCTGTTATTAAAGCACCAATGTTTTTCATACTTTTACATTCAGACTATGTAGGCTTATTTTATTGTCATTGAATCATTTAGTTTTTATATGTTTTCAGGAAGACATTTTAAGCACTTAAAACAACAGGCATGAATAATTTCCCCTTACTTAATGAAATAGGTTTATGTTATTTTTCAGCTTCTTTTTAATTAAATCAAATGTTTTAATAGTTTTAGTTAATGATAATAACCCTGTTTTAGGAGTCCATTCACATGAAAAAGACGTATAAATTGTACAACAAATAAAAATGAAAACTCATGCTATAGATCCACACAGAAATGGACTTTGGCGAACATATATAATATACACCTGGTCTCATACAGTATGCATACCTGGGTGCACTTTTTAGCAAGACACGAAATACGTACAAATAAGTACTGTACATACAGTATCAGTGCAGTATATACATGCAGTAATATTTAGCTCCACTCAGTGGATATTTCTCTTTGAAACTGCGGCAAAACGTGCAGTAAAGGAATGTAAAAACAGTGTTTTATATATATATATATATATATATATATATATATACACACAGTTTTCGCATACATACGATGCATACCCCACAACCCTAATCCTACCTATATCTACGCCAAAGTCCATTTTTTTGGTGTGCTCTTTATACTCCCTTTCGGGGGATCGGGTTGGGTGTAGACATCCAGTGCTGCTAGAGAGCTCTGATATAGGCTGTGATGTGTGTTTCTTCAGGAGATGGGCGATCTGAGCGGCGAGTGACTCGCGATGGACGGAGAGAAGAACGTCAGCATCAGCGTGAACGTCTCCGGCGCGCACAGCCTGTGGGAGGCGGTCACCATAGCAACCGTCTCCGCCGTGGTCAGCCTCATCACCGTCGTGGGCAACGTTCTGGTGATGCTGTCCTTCAAAGTCAACAGCCAGCTGAAGACGGTCAACAACTACTACCTGCTCAGCCTGGCCTGTGCTGACCTCATCATCGGCGTCTTCTCCATGAACCTCTACACCTCCTACATCCTCATGGGCCGCTGGGCTCTGGGGAGTTTAGCCTGTGATCTCTGGCTAGCTTTGGATTATGTGGCCAGTAACGCGTCTGTCATGAACCTGCTGGTCATTAGTTTCGACCGCTACTTCTCCATCACCCGTCCGCTGACGTATCGTGCCAAACGAACACCGAGGCGAGCAGGAATCATGATCGGATTGGCTTGGCTCGTGTCTCTGGTGCTCTGGGCTCCGCCGATCCTCTGCTGGCAGTACTTGGTTGGAAAGCGAACAGTTCCTGAAGGACAATGTCAGATTCAGTTCTTTTCTGAACCCGTGATCACTTTTGGTACGGCGATAGCCGCCTTTTATATTCCCGTATCCGTCATGACCATCCTCTACTGTCGGATTTACAAAGAAACCGAGCAGCGCACTAAAGATCTGGCCGAGCTCCAAGGAGTCAACTCTGTGAATGATTCAGACGCAACGAATCCCAAGAATCGCTCGTGTTTCACTTCCAAAGAGGAGCAGCTGACCAACTTCAGCTATGCTTCGTCCGAAGACGAAGAGCGTTCGGCTTCTCCGTGTGTCTTTACGGAAGCCAGAAACAAAAAGTGCGTCTCGTACAAATTCAAAGACGTGAAGAGCGCTAATGGAGAGGAGAAGCCTGCGTCGTTCTCGTCGGCCGAGTCCGTGAACGTTCCATCCTCTTCGTCTTCCTCCAAACCCGCAGAGGGCACACTGAAGAGCCAGATCACCAAGAGGAAGAGGATGGTCCTGATCAAGGAGAAGAAGGCAGCGCAGACCCTGAGTGCCATCCTGCTGGCCTTCATCCTCACCTGGACGCCCTACAACATCATGGTGCTGGTGTCCACCTTCTGCTCCGACTGCGTCCCGCTGGCTCTCTGGCATCTGGGATACTGGCTGTGTTACGTCAACAGCACCGTCAACCCCATGTGCTACGCTCTCTGCAACAAGACCTTCCGGAAGACCTTCCGCATGCTGCTGCTGTGCCGCTGGAGCAAGAAGAGGCCCGAGGAGAAGCTGTACTGGTGCGGAGCGACCCCGGCGCCCGGACACAGACTCACCTGAGAGCAGTCCATCACCGAGGCTGTGTTTGTTTTAATAGAAACCTGTAAAAATTGTGAAATATTATCAGAATTTAAACTAGTTGTTTTCAGTGTGAATCTGTGTTAAAGTGTAGTGTATTTCTGTTCATCACTCCAGTCTTCAGTGTCACATGATCTTCAGAAATCATATAATATACTGATTTACTGCTCAACAAACACTGAGTTTTAATTTTGTTATGTTGAAAACAGTTTGTTATTGATGCATTCAAAATATTTGATTTATTAATACTTTTATTCACCAAGGATGCATTAAATCAAATGTGCACTGCAATACTGAGCAGCACACCTGTTTTCAACATTACTAATAATCAGAAATGTGTATTGAGCAGTAAATCGTTATATTAGAATGATTTCTAAAGATCATGAGTTATGCAGCTGCGCATCACAGAAATAAATTACACTTTAACACAGAACAATAAAAACTGCCCAAAAAATGACAAAAAGCTCCATGAACGTGTCCCAAAAGCACCATGAAAATGGCTCCTGTAAGTCTCTTGTAATTAGAGCTGTGTTTGAGAAGGGAATGATTCAGTTAACGGAAGAATTTGATTTCTGACCAGTGTTGTATTATTTCATCAATGTATCCCAGCAGCACAAGTCTGTCAGATGATGCAGAACGACTCATTTTGTCATTTGTCCGATTTTCACAAATATTTTTTGTGTGAATTATTCCTTTAACTCTGTCATAAGATAGTTAGAGTCAAAGTTCATCCTTGAATTCTGTGATGTTTTTATTTTATGGAAATAAATACCCACACGTCAATACCATAAGATTAAGATGAAGGAACATGTTTCTCGAGAGCAGAACAAACACCCATCAGAGAGGATTCAAGGGCTAATGTTGTATTTTAATGGCTTGATGTCGATTGTACTGCTTTAGATGCCTTATTGTGCCATTATAAGAACCGAGAGGAGCTTTACTGACGGAAGAAACCACTCTGAAGATGCAGCGATTCTTGATGATGTCAAACAAACTGTTTTTTCAAAGATGCCAGAAGTTTCTTTTTGGTCAGCTCTTTTGTTTCTCTGTAACTCGTGACCATGCGTGACTCGAGACCCTTCAGACTCGTCAGTACAGATAATTCTGACATTTAATGTTGATTCAGTAAAATAAAATATTTGATCCAGATATTTGATTCTAATGTATTGAATGGGTTAATAATTAATCACTAGGCATAACTGCAAAAAATGATGTTCTTTCGTGGTATATCTGTTTGATTTCCAGCACAAACGCAAGATATATTTTCTTGAAAAGCTTGTTTAAACGTTTTTATGCACACACACTCACACAAAATAAAAAAATCTAGTTTTTAGTGAGGGAATGAAACTTTGCAAATTGTTTTTTTTTCAGATTTTTTTATAATTCCATTTTAAGAGAAATAACTATTAAAAATGTTTTTTTTTGTTGTTCAGGTCATTTTGACCCGGGTATGTATGGAGCACCATTAGTGTCAAAAATACCTTCTGTGAAATTATCTATGAAGCTAAATTAGTGTCAGAAATCCTCTGTAAAATATACATTTCCTCTTATCTCACACATTTTCAGACTGACATTTGTTGATGAACATGAAGAAGTACCCCTCAACCACTGAAGCATGAAAAATTCACCAATTTAAAATTTTATGCAATTCATATAAATGTATTTAATTCGAAAACTTTTCAGAGTAATATTAATGTAGTTGTGGTGCTTTGTTTGAAATAAATATGCAAGTTTCAATAATAATTCCAATGAACAATTCCATTAATTCCAATAGAATTAATACTGATCATTTACAGATTATACAGATTTATATGATTTCATAAAATGATATGTTCAAATAAAATTTCTCACAAATATTGAAAAATATACAAATTATACAATTTTGAGATGGTTATTAATATGATGCGGTAATATGACAAGTATTCGTTTATGAATATTATAAAATAATTATTCTGATATGAACAAAATAAGAAAATAGTTTTCAGATTCTGAATGCATTATGTGGGTTAAAACAAGAACAAATATCAGAGTCAGAAAAAGACACTAGTTTCTCTGACTTTTCTGACCCCACTAGCTGTTCTTGTTTTAATCATATTCTCACTTTATTTTGATCAGTTTCTCTTCTTATCTTCTGTCATTGTGTATCTACAGTAAATGCATGATTTAGAAATCAAGACAAAAATACAGTCAAAGAACATCATCTTTGCAGTGTAAATCAACTTTTATTCCCTCCAGCACACTCCTGACTCAGAGTGAAGCAGAGTTAATTCAGGATAGCCGGGCAGTTTTCTGGGAGTGGATCAGTTCGTCTGTGGAGTGAATCACTTTGAGTTGCTCTGAGGGCTTCATCATCATTCAGGCATATTTGCACAGGTGACTGCACACCGATTCATGACTCTATTAACTGACGCCACTGAGTCACGACTTTATTAATTGATTTCAATGAATTATGACTTATATATAATATATAATAAACAATATCTTAATAAATATATATAGAAATAAACCCATATATATATATATATATATATATTATTCCTTCCATTACTTCAAACACAAATCTCCTGACTCAGAGTGAAGCAGAGTTCATTCAGGACAGCTGGATTATTTCTTTATTTTTTTACTCAGATTGATTCAGAGTTCATCTGACTCATGACTCTATTGATTGAATCTACTGATTCAGGACACTATTAATGGACACCACTGATTCATGAATCTATTGATTGACTCTGATTCTTTTATTCATTCTATTCCCTCGAGCACAAATCTCCTGACTCAGAGTTAATTCAGGACAACTGGACAGTTTTTTGGTAGCGGTTCAGAGTTCGTCTCTCGCACAGTCTCCGGAGTGAATCACTTTGAACTGCTCTGAGGGCTTCACCATCATCCAGGCGTATTTGCACAGGTGCTCTTTGTTGCAATCCTTCTGCCAGTAGATGACGTTCCTGCGGTTCAGATTCGCTCCGGCACACGCATCGTACCACCAGCCGCCGCCCGCCACGCCCTGGAACTCCAGGTGAGCACAGTTCTGGAAGTAGTTGTCGTTGTCGCGGTCTCTGGTGGTGAAGCGCTGGTTATCGTGGAGGTAGTTGTCGGTGTCAAGCGTCAGAGCGTCGGCCGCTGTTCCCTGGAACAACCCCAGCCTCAGACGGTACTGCATCTCCTCGTCCTCCACCAGTGCCGGCTCGTACTCGCCCGTCTTGGTCACGGCGTCCTCGTCCACCAGCTTTATGCCCAGCTTGTACTGGGCCGGGCCACGGGTCAGCCGGTGCAGGTGCTCGTTCCCCAGCCAGTGATTCCCACTCAGGGATCCGAAGCCGTGCTTGTACTCGTCCCAGCTGCGGTCGAAGTCCACGCTGCTGTTGACCGTGATGTGCTGCACCACCGTCCAGCCGCCCTCCTGCATGGCGCAGTAGACGGCGATGGGTGAGTCTCCGGGCTGGATCAGATACAGGCCGTCCCGTGCCTGACCGGCAGAGCTCTGCCACAGATCATAACAGTCCCGGGGAAACTCTGAGACAGAACACAAGGAGAATCACAACCGAGAATCTGACTCTGACTGCTGATTCATTTCTCTATTCTCTACAGATTCATGATTAACTGACTCTATTGATTCATGAATCTATCAGTTGACTCTATTGATTCAGGCTTCTTATTGTGAATGATTCATCAGTGGCGTTACTCTGAAACAGCGTTGTTATTGCTAAGTAAAACTATTAAAACTCATTTTAAAGATGTAAGGTAGTAAAATTGTTACAAATAAATATATAGAAAAAGTTAATTTTCTTTTAAAGAAATATATGAAAAATTCAAATTGGAAGAAATGTTATATATATATATATATATATAAAAACTAAATAGAAATATAATATTAAAGCCAATATAAGCACATAAAATAAGTAATAAAATAAAAATATACGATACCTTAAACATATTGTACTGTAAAATAATACAGTAATGACACTGTTCTGAAGAAAATGTTGGTCTTAATAATCTTTCATCAGTCTGTTAGCAGGTGTTATCTCTAGTGTTTGTTAACCTGATCTAATTCATCTTTATCAGGACTAATTATATGAACACCCTGGGTCCTGCTTGACCTTTGACCCCTGCTCTGATGGGAACCAAATTCACTCAAACAGACTAGTATTTCTGTAAGCTGTTGAGTTTGAGTCATTAGATTAACTACCAATAAATTACTGTGATTCATAACAACAGCAGCTGAAACGTAGACTAGAAGATATTGGTTAACATTAATGTAATTAATAAGAGGCCCAGGTGATGTCAGATTAAGAAGACAATCATTTATTTATGAGGAATATGAATTAATAAGCAGTGCTAATGTAGAACAGTCTGACCTTTCTGCCCGAGGTTCTGGATGAGTTTGTGCTCCTCTGGAGCCAGAAGATGAAGGTTTTTAGCAGGAAGTGCTTCGGTCTGAAAGTGCACCAGCAGGAAGAGACAAACCCAGAGCCTCGCCATCATCTGAATGAGAGAAAAGCATGAGAATCAGAGCGGAGGAGCGATCTGGAGTCATGAGCAGGTATAGGGCCCGACACAACTATCTATCTGTATTTTGCCTGCTCTCTCTCTTTTAGCTATAACTAGTTTATCTACCCCTTCACAGCTAGATACTTAATCAAGCTGATGATACTCTAAAGCTATATTAGACTACATTATTTTATTTTATTTAAAGTAGATGCAAACTTTAACCTTTTTACAAAAAGCCTTCAAGTGTCATAAAGATTATCCCATGCCACTTGTTCAGTATTCAGTGTGTTCTTAAGGCATGTGGTAGAGAAACAATGCAATCTATGATCGAAAATATTTGGTATCAAAAATGTAATCTATTACAGAGAGAGAAAATAGCAATAAAATAAAAGGACTGGCTCAAAATAAACCAGACCTGACATTTTTAATCCAATTCCTTACAAATTATTTATTAGGATTGCACTGTGATAAAAGAGAGAAAGTTGAGAAAGTGTCAAAGTTCAGCAGATTTTTAAGTTTTAGTTTATACACGAAGAAAGTTGAGAAAACTCAAAAATCTCCAAAAATACAGTGTTGAGTCTATGAGACTGGGTGCATGTGCTTGTATTCTCTTTGTCATGTTATTCTACTGATTTTAGTTATTATGTATGGAAGTCTGTTTCCATTAAATCATTTTTTCTTTTATAATATTTTTATCAAATATTTGAAATTTTTTTGTTTTTAATTTTATATTTTTATTTGCATGATACAAATGTGCAACTTTTTTTGTGACATATAAACTATAAAGTTGTAAAGTCAGAATTGTACGATATAAAGTCGCAATTCTGAAACCATATTCTTTTTTTCCTCTCAAAATTGGACTTTATAACTCAATTGGGAATTTATATCTCAAAATAGAAATAATAATAAAAAAAAAAAAGTCAAAATCGCAAGTTCTAAAGTTGCAGTTCTTACTTCTTATGAGTTTACATCAAACAATTATGACTTTATAGCTCATAATTGCAAGCTTTTATCAAAAACATTTTAAACAAATCTGTGAATCTCTTATTTATATCATATCTACATGATTGAGGATAGAGGATTGGTAATCTAGCAGAACACAGCACAACACTGCCTTTTGAGCGGTGAGTAAATATTTGATGCTCTCCAGAACACAAATACACATTGGGGCGTTTGCCAAACATGTTTTTCCAATATCAGATGAGGCCCCGGGGCCCTAAGAGGCCGCTTACCTCGCTTATTGGTGAAGTCCTGCACTGGTCATGAGTGTATTAGCTCTGGAAGAGTGTGAGACCGTCAGCAGCGAGAGAGAAGTGTTGATCCGTACGTCTCTGTCAGCGCTGGACTTCAACCCGTCACTGCAAGGGTTAATGTCTTTATCTGGACTCTTCAGTGTAGTTTCATTTGTTTTATCTGATTCATTTCAGCCTTTGACTCTTGTGTTGCAACAGCAGTGACTGAATCATGACCTGATTACCAGCTGAATCCAGACCTCCGGCAGATCCGGCACAGCATCACAGGAATCACCCGTAAGTCTGCTTTACTACTCAACGAATATCAGCTCCTGTTTTCACATTAACAGATCAAATTCAGCAGAAATAAGAAATTGTGTTGCTCAACTTTTTATTTTGCATCATTCACTGGTGATTATTGTAGTGAATTTGATGAAGATCTGTGTTTTTATGGACTTTGCATTTACTCTGTCAGTTCAGGCCTGTGTGTGTGTGTGTGTGAGTCTCAGGAGAATCTCAAACACACACACACCTGCTATATTTAGATTCAGTCTCTGTCTGTAAATGTCACACTGGGCTCATTTGACACACACACACACACACACACACATTGTAAGTGTTCCTTAAACAACTACAATCGATAGTTTATAATAATGTATTCATAAACTCATTCAATAAACAGTATGATCTATTAGTGCTTTACAATAAGTTCCGTTATTTAACATACACATTTCTACAGCATTTATAAATCAAGTTTATGTCAATTTTAGCATAAAATTGTTAATGTATTAATACATAATTTACAATCAAATGTTGTATTTGTTCATATTTAATGGGCCTGAGCTGATATGAACAAACCGGTTTTATAAGATCAATATAAGACTTTCTAAAGACCTTTTCAAATAAATAAAGAAATGTAAAAAATAATAATAATCATTTTAAATGATAAAATAACTTTTATTGTCCCTTCTCATATTTCATGTTGGCAGACATTTGTTAAAAACTGGTTAGTGCATGAACTAGCATTAATGAAACCTTACTGTATTGTATTGTGAAACTGAAGCCGCTTGAATAATCAGTGATCTGGTGAAGATTCAGCAGCAGGATGATGACAATCAAATATAAACACAGATGAAAGTTTTCTAAACACAGCACATACTCCTATAGATTTAGTATCTAATGAGTAATAGAAGCATTTCCACACTCTTAGCTTCTGTTTTAATTCTGCATATGATACATTAATCTTTTATTTTTCGCCGTGAAGCCCCGCCCCTTGCTCCAGGAGCCCCACCCCTATTGCCTCTGGCTCCGCCTCCTGCCTTCCCGTGACTTTTAGGTGATGAGAAGAACTTGGTCATGAGCTCTGAGACGTCTGGAAGCTCCTGATTGGAGTTCAGCATGTTCATAGACTGCTCCATCTCCTGCCAATCAATCAATCAATCAATCAATCAATCACGTGATCAATCAGAGCAGATAGATCATGCAGTGAGAAGGAGTTCATACCCGTCTCATCTCGGGATCGCTGGGATTGAAGACTTTAGGAAGAAGGATAATGACGAGAGGAAGAACCATCATGAGAACCTGAGAGAGTGAAGTGTGAGTGATTTGGGTACCGTTTCTATTTCCTGCATAACATGAGACTTTTTATGGGGTTGTAGTTCTCTCACGATTCTGAAGAAGAAATATTGGACAGCTAAACACAATCTCATGGAATTTATGAATTGGAATAATAATTTTTTGAACGAATGACTTTTAACAGCCGCTTTTCTCCAGCTAAATATAGGTGGAAATTTTCATTTAAAGTCGGTCTATCCGACTCCTGCCCTTAACGGTCCGATTTCGTAATTGGAATTTAATTCCCAACCCTGTATGAGTCTCTGGAGCACAGCAGCACTAACCCTACACGTGTAGACATAGACAGCAATACACTGTATGGGTCCAAATTAGACATTTCTCTCTTATGTCAAAATTCATTATGATATAAAGTAAACATCAAAATATAAAGTAAATTTCCTACCATAAATATATCAAAACTTTTGTCCAGATTAGTTGTATCTCAGACAAATATTATCCTATCCTAACAAATCAATGGAGATTTGATTTATTCAGCACCATGGGGTTCATGAAGAAGTCGGACCAGGCCCAGGTCTCCCGTGGGATGAAGTATGAATGCAGGCCGACGCTCCTCATCTGAAGAGGGTACGGCAGTCGGATGACCTCTGAGGTCCTGATGTAGTTGACCACACGAGCCCTGCGCGAGCACACAACCCTCATCACTCAGTATGAGTCAGTGCTTCGTGTCCAGTGTGAGTGTGTTTTACAGCGGTACTGGACCTCATCTTCCCTGAGCTGCTGATGTCGACCCGCACAGGCTGGAATCTGTAGGTGGGAGATGAGATCTCCAGAACATACGATCCGGACGGAACACCGCTGACCGTGAAACTTCCATCATCCCTGCGGAAAGAAGCAGGACCAGAGTACTACAAGAGGATCAGATCATAGAACGCTCTCCTAGTGTTCCTGTTTGGGGAGTTCTGAGAATGTTTGGGAACCAAATTAGAACGCATTGAGAGTGTTTGAAAAAATAACCTTAAACATACTGAGAACGTTTATATCTGTTTTGGGGAAACAAATAAGAACATTATGTTTTGTAAACTAAATAAGAACATTTTTCAAACATACTGAGAACATTTAGTTCTTTCTTTTGGAAACCAAATAGTAACATCATTTTAATATACTTAGAATGTTTCTATATATTTTTAGGGAACCAAGTCACTTTTATTTCTGTAGCTCTTTAAACAATACAGATTGTAGCAAAGCACTGAACATTATCAAGCAGAACAGAGTGATGGTGATGAATAATGACCAGATTAAACTATTTATTTATCAAATGCAGAGACGGTCTCTGTAGTCAAGACGATGATAATCTGTATAGTAATCTGTGTACTTCTATAGTAAGTAGATGTGTGTGTAGTGTGTAATACTACTGTAATATTACTGTAACTACACACATGTAACAACTCTCTCAATGATGTGTGTAAGAACAAATATTTCCTCCAAATCAGAATGTTATGATCCAGCAGGACGCTAGAACCCATGATTTGGGAACCAGAACGTTCTGGGAACAACAAAAAGGACCAGTACTGCTGTTTGTCCTGTCGTGCACGCGCACCTGAGGAAGCCCACGTGCTCGTCTCCGTCCAGCAGAACCCGCGCGTCTGAGATCCAGTCCTGAGCTCTGACGCCCGGAACCAGCGCTCGACCCGACACCTGCACCCTCGCGTCTCCTTCGGGCGTCTTAAACATCGCCTCTTCCTCTTCATCATCATCATCATCATCATCGTGTAGTTTGATGTGTAGAGAGGAAGACGCGCGCAGCAGCAGCAGGAGCGCAGCGACACACGCGCGCAGGCGCATCTTTTATTTTATTTATTTATCGCGTTTTCTTCCGAGCAGCGCCTCTCTAGAGCTACTGTCTCTCTAGAGCTACTGTCTCTCTAGAGCTACTGTCTCTCTAGAGCTGTTTTCTCTCTAGAGCTACTGTCTCTCTAGAGCTGCTGTCTCTCTGAGATCCAAATAACCCAGCACATGACGCTCTGCTGTCTCCCTACATGGCGGTGGGAAGCCCCTGTTGTTCCTGGTGCGTCCACTGGGCTGGACAGGATGAGCTATCAAGGCTAGGGGGTCATAATCTGGCAGGGGGTCAAATTTCGGCACTGCAGGGGATGGTTGTTAATGAAGTTTCGGGCGATGCTTTAATAATTTCCCCATATATCCTCCTGCCCCTCTGCTGGAGATCTGCCTTGCTCCAAGTCTGCAGCCTCCCCAGATTAAAGTCAACTAAGCATTTGAAGTTAGTTAAATGCACTTTTATATTATATACATAGGTTATAATTGATCCAACTAACCAGATCCTCAAGAGATGCAAAGCTGATCTCTCTGAATTTTCTGGGTTGTTTTGGTAAAATATTATTAATTGTATTTTTTAGTATTTATTATTCTGAATGTATGTAGCCTGTTAATTTATTATTATTGTTGTTGAATGTTTATTTTATGTGTTGAGTGGATATAATATGACTATAAGGAAAATAGAAATTATATTTTGTTTTGATAAAAAGATATGGATAAGGGTCATGTTTTAATGCTGAATTGTATTGTTTTATTAACTTTTACATGTAAATGGTCAGAAAGGAAGCCCAATATCTCCCACTTCAAAGTTTTATTTATTTTATTTCATTTCTTTTGAAACTCTGAAGTGGGAAAGAACTATGGATTCACTCAAAGAGCCGAACTTCTCATTTCTGTTGTGATTATTAAACAATACACTACTCTTGCTTTTTTCTTTCCTTTTTCTTTCTTAAATTGTGAAAGTCATTAACATTAATTTAATTTAACAAGAGGTATTGCTCATTTTCTTTTAATTAGGAGCACAAGTCATTCTAAAAGGCAGTGTTACTATACCCCAACAACTCAAAGACACGGCATGTATTTGACATCATCTGTGAGATTTGATTTGAACAAATATGGGTTCTTCATATAAAAGTTGAGCACTCCAACTCAAAAAAGGTGCTGCAACAAAGAGTGTGCTGGTGTTTGATCCCAGCATGCAGCATGATTCTGTGTTCTCACGGTCACTGGGTGTGAAAAGCTAAATGATTGCCAGCAAACTGGATCACACCTGTCTCGTCCCATATTAACAAAGCAGGCTCGTTAGATGGTTACCAAACTGTAATTACATATAATTTCACAAACATTCACATTTTGTGTATTTAGTCTGGCATTGAATGCTTTAAACTTTAAAGTCTTTAATGTTGCTGAAAACCAAAATAGACAGAGCATTTCAGTTGCTTTGCTGCCCTCAAGTTAGATTTAAATAAAGATTGAGAAAAAAGTGGGACTAAAATGTGCTTAAATGGCTAAATGATGAACTTTAAACCATAAGTTCAAATTGATATAAACTCATTGAGAAATCCCAAACAGGAAGCATCGGGTGACCTGGTTTTAGTTTGGATTTAAAAAGGAATACAAGCACAGGCAAGAATCAGATAAGTTAATCTAAGTTGAGATAAGTTGATCTAGTCTGGACAGGTTTTGTCAGGTATATATTATTTTATCAGTAGATATATTATAATGTGACACTGAAGACTGGAGTCATGATGCTGAACATCAACATTTCTGCTCGAAACAATACACAGACTAACAACAAATAAAAACGAGAAAGAGAACACAACAAAAGACAAAGAAAAGGCGACATAATGGGAAATGCAATGTTCTGAAAGTGAAATCATTCACAAACAGACCAGGACAATGACGTCACCGCGCACCGGAGCGTCACGTGACGCGCAGCTCAGCTGACAGTGAAAGCACAGATCATGTGACCACTGAAGCAGTTTGAGGAAGAAACGCGTGAATCTACACAGGTGTGTGTGAGTGTGAGAGTGTGTGTGTGTGTGTGTGTGTGTGTGTGTGTGTGTGTGAGAGAGTGTGTGTGTGTGTGTGTGTGTGTG
>JAUMHI010000061.1:3135940-3149832 GCA_032359435.1 Enteromius unitaeniatus
CCTAAACCTACCCCTTACAGGAAACACTACACACTTCTACACTCTCCAAACACTTCATTCTGTGTGATTTAGAAGCTTGTTTCCTCAACTAATGTCCCACAAGCTCAACATTTATTGCTATTCCTATCTTTGTGGAGACAATTGGTCCCCATAAGGTGATAAACACCAGGTGCACACACACACACACACACACACACATAAAGCATCAGATCAGAAGCACATGGATGTTACACCTTCACTCACAGAGAGAGAGGAGAGATCTGTTCTTCAGCTTGTGAGCAGATTATGTTGGGACTCGGTCCAGTCTCTAAACACATGACAACAGAGCACAACAACAACAAGAGCAAAACACGGCCTTCAGCTCCGATCGTGGGACGAATGTCACGAGCAGAGCCAAATGCGACTCAGAAAGAACTCAGATAGCAGCTCTACTGAAGGCTCCAGCATCTCTGACCCACATTTCTCAGCTGGACTCAATCTCTGTTGTTTTCATCGATTAGACACAGTCTGCCGAGAGTCCATCAGAACACACAGAAACACGTCCAGATCTCTGACAGCAGCTTATGAGGAACGACCCTCTCGAAACATCAGGCCATTTCACCAGAAACACTCCTGGACTTCACACAACATCATGTCATTCTACCCCAAAGATTTCTCAACCGTTTCTAAACGTGATGGTGGTGAATAAACCAATAAATACAGCGGAAACTAGGGTTCGAGTGGAGCAAACCTTCCAACACATTCATGATGTGTTTAACCTTTCCATAAATAATTGTGAATGCATTGTAATATGTGAAGGTTTGAGTTTTAATGCATTCCAAAGGTATGACAACGAATGGATAAATATTAAAAAGTACTGTGGTTACAATCATGAGATCATACAATGAACAACAGGTTTCATTACAAAATATTATTACTTTTAGAATGTGTTATATGTATAAATCTTTGAGTAAATTATTACTCAATGTACATCTCAAAACAATACTAAAACATGATATCATAACTAGTGCAGTCAAATGATTCATTGCATTCAAAATAGGTTTTTCTTTAAATAATGTGTGTATTTTGTGTTTATTATAAATACAAACACATGCATGTAGATATTTAGGCAAATTATGTTGTTTATATATTAAATATATTTATATATAATATAAAATAAAAGAATAGAAATATATTAACGTGAATATATAAATAATACTGTGTGTGTGTGTGTGTATTTATATATAATAAGTATACACATACAAAAACTTTTATTTTGGATGTGATTAATCATGATTAATCATTTGACTTCACTAATCATAACATTATTTTGTCCATGTTTTAATATAAACCAATCTTGTTAATTAAATCTCTGTTGTTTGGCGAAGTTTTTATGATTTTAATGATACAAATTTCATTCATTAATTACATCGTTGAAAGTTAGGATGCATTTGATTGTCTTTAATAGTAAGTTTTTTTACATCATAAAACACAGATTAATTCATTTTTAATAAAGATTTTATTTTAAATTAATAATAAATAAATAAATATGTAAATTTGTTTTCTGTTTGTGCCGCAGAAGGGTAAAGAAAGTTCATTAGGAAGAACAGGACAGAAAAACACTGCATGATTCTTCTCTTCACATTCACCTCTAAATAATCGCCCCAGAGCCCGTCCAGGAGCGGCGTCAATGGGAAAGAGTTTCAAACTGCTCCCAGGCGACAAATGAACCTCCATATTTCATTATTTATGACACTTCTCCAGCCTCGGTGAAGTCTCTTGGCCTGATGAAGACGTGAGCTTCTGTTACAGACGCTCATAACGAGCTCATTCCAACCATACGGCTGTGATTCACAGAGAAACAGCTCCTCAAACGTCAAAGGACAGCAGGATTCTGATCAAACTGATCCACAAACAACATAAACGATCCACAAAACCATTCTGGATAGAAACCAGGGCCTGTTTCTGCCAGTCCGCCTCAGAACGTTTTAGAAACCTTTGACAATAATGAGCTTTCAACAAGATATCGCCTTTGGTTTTAAAGGTTATCCCAACTCCAAATTCTCCTTTGATTATATATTTTTTAATAAAATAACACAACACTTTTTTTTTTTAAATAGGCTAGTTTTCCAACAACAGTTCAACAGTTCCATTACCGTTTTCGATCTGTAACTACACCGCTCACTAAGACCACACGGTATGAAAACAAAGTTCATTGATTATACACTGGAATGAGAGTATAGTAACTTTCTAACTTTCTTTTTGACGTGATGCTAATGGTCTAATCAGATATAATGATCTATGCTAAGCTACAGCTAAAAGTGCTACCATCAGACCCGGAAATCAGCTGAATGGATTCAAAAACGGTAAAACTTTACTGTTAAAGTCTAGGGGAGTTATGAAAATGAACCTTTTTTCAAAAACCAATGCCAATGCTTTAACCAGCTGGGAGAGAAGAAGTTGGAAAACGTTCAAAGCAGCTGCATTGAGGTCAATGGACGCTGGGCTTCAACGGGGAAATGCACTGTGACGCTACTGGAAATCAAGTCAGCCGACCTGCTATATCTAACTGATTCTGAACGAACTCGTCTTTGAGATGAACGTTTTCTAACGCATTTTTAGTCAATAAAATGTTAATCCAATAGTACATAATTAATTTTGTGACATTATAGGGGAAGCTGAGCTCAGGGACGGATTATGGGTGGAGTGGGCCCCTGGTAAAGCTTTTGCGTGGGCCCCCGGGAGTAGTCAACGTTCCCGCAATGTTTGTGTCGGCCCCTGGGGTGCACCTTCAGACAACGTTGCTGCAACGTTTGCGTCAGACCCTGGACTGCACTTTAAGACAATGCTTGTGTCGGCCCTTGGACAGGATGCTAGTCTTAAGGAAGTCGCCACTGCTACCCATCCTCCATAGCAACAAGCTCACCCCGCCCCCCCCCTCCCTTCACTCTGAGCTCAAGACCTGTCTCCGGTCAGCAGCAGCAGCAGGTGTGTCTCAGCAGCTCTGTGAAGAGGTTTTAAGAGAAAACTCTTTGCTGTTGTTTAGGAGAGCTCTTAGTGGTGAGATCCAATACTTGGTGAATCCTGGAGAGATCAGTACCTGTGACGAGCTCCGCACAGACAGGAAGTCCTGCACAGGAATTAACAGCTGCAGTCTGGAGTCAATACGATAGAGACTGTGGAGATCTGCAGGTTCAGGACTGAAACCTTCACCGACTGATAGAGATGATGAGACCACCTGCAAACCAGAGGAGACATAACTCATCCAACAGTTTTTATTTCCAGATTTAACTACATCATTTATTCACCCTTGTGTCATTCATGTAGGACAGGGGTCATCAAACCTGATCCTGGAGGGCCGGTGTCCTGCAGAGTTTAGTTCTCACTTGCCTCAATACACCTGCCTGGAAGTTTCAAGTATACCTAGTTAGACATTAATTAGCAGCTTCAGGTGTGTTTGATAGGGGTTGGAGCTAAACTCTGCTGGACACTGGCCCTCCAGGACTGAACTTGGTGACCCCTGTTTAAGGAGTTTCTTTTTTTCAGTAGAACAAAGATTTTTGAAAACCAAAACTATCGGAAATTGAGATTTAGATTAATATGAGATTGAAACAATCCATTCCAGACATATGACAATGCTGATTGACAGCTGGAGAAATAAAGGCTTGTGGAGATCATTGCTCCGCTGAGGAACAGTGAAAGTAAAGCTCCTCAAAAGATCCTGATGATCAGGTTCTTCTAGAAAATGATTGATGGGGAATCAAGCAAAGCTGAGCTGCTTCAGTCCAGAAAGAGTTCATCTGGAGAAATGACCGAAGTTATTCTGACGCTTACTTCATCAAAATCAGTCCAGATCTGAGTACAATTACACTAAAAGAGCTTTTACTGGAGAAAGTGTTTTAAACTCTCAAAGAGACAGATGACATGCAGTAGATTGAGTGTGAAGGCAGAGTTTGATCATTTAGAGACTTTAGAAATTCATAAAACAGTGGCTTTATAAGGTTAAACAAAGTTCAATGGGATTGAAAGTATCAGTATGAAGTGAAGCAGTATTTCTCAACAATATTTATTATCCGGGGGTAAAAACACCAGCAGGCCTCTGTCACAGATTTCATGCTGTTCTGCAGAAGCGCTCTCAGGAAAATAAAGCCCAGTGGTTTTCCTGCACCTGGTATTTGCTCTTGGACGACACACAATATCCTGATTGCTGCTCTCGGACGTTCGGCCAAAGAGCCCTTTAAAGCCAAATATCTAGGTCTTGACTAATATCCTTCTGTTTTCCAATGAGCGAATCTCCCATCAGGCCGAGCGGCGAGCTGAGGTCAGAGGTAGGCGAGGGTGAGGTAAGCGTTGACATGCTGCCCGCGTGATTATAATGAGCTCATAGAGCCTGTACTGAACTGGAATATGAACATATAGCTTCAAATAATAAAAAAACTTAAAAACTTTTATGTTTTTAAAAGATTTCTTTGTTTGTTTTTTGCTCTCATGTTTAGTTGTAGTAGGTTTGTTGTGTGTTTCTTTCATTTTATTATATTATTATTATTTAATATATATATATATATATATTTTTTTTTTTTTGTCTTTATAGTTTTCATTTTTTATTTCTTAAAAAAAACATGAGAAAACCTGCATTAAAATGCATACTAAAATAAGACGTCTCTTCTGTTGATATAACACAGTAATTTATTACTTGATACACAAAAGTTTGTTAGTATGTATCTCTGAGTTTTTTGTATATATTTTTTTGTTATTTTCTGCTTTCATGTCAAATTTAGTTAAAGTTAATATATATATATTTTTTCAGTATCTAAAATATAAAAACATAAGAAAACATACATTAAAATGCACACTGAAATAAGTCTGCATTTATTTGATATAAAATACAGTAAAAATCTGAAATACTATTACAATTCAATGTCTGTTGTTAATCTGTGATAAAGTGTATTGTATTTTCAGCATCATTACTCCAGTCTTCAGTGTCACACGATCCTTTAGAAATCATAATTGGCAAAAAAATAAATTTTACAGACCTCAAGAAAAATCATTTGACTGAAGCAGGTGAACAAGCGATTAAATATATGCAAAGAAGAGACGAGGCCAATCCCAGTTCACCATGAAAATGGAAATGAGTGATTCACTGGAAGGTTGTCTTGAAACGTTCACAAGGACACAAGCAGGACTGTGAAACTCTGAATCAGTTTCTGGACGCTGTGTGCACACACTGAAGTAATTCAGAACAAACTCTAAGCTGTAGGTTTGAGGGATATCAGCACAAGCACTAATAACGTGATCCCTTTGGCGCCGCATTAGCAGCATCTACTTATTTCCATGCAGTCGTTCCAGAAGTGCATGTTTGAGAATACAGCGAGATCAAACCCAAGGTAACGGCTGACAGAAGCCCGAGCCGACACAGAGCGCTCTTTGTTCTGCCATCAGAATCAATTTCCCCAGCTCTGCCTCCTCTGGCACGGAGGACGCTTTCAGGGCAGAAGCACCTTCAACTGCACATTTTGTGGGCTAAACGTGCACATTATGTGAGCGTGAGTCTCTCTTAAAAAAGAATGAGAACAGCTGCGGTCAGCAGTTCACTGCTGCATAAAGATAGAAACAGTCAACTTCTATATTCTGTGCAGTTCGTATACAGTTTACTCAAAGCTGCATTATATAAGATGCATTGTGAGAAACAACATTTATTCATTTGATCAAGTGCACTTTAACATAAATGATGTTTGGAATATACACAATTATTGGTAACATTTTATCATTAAGGAAACAAAATGAGTAATTTTTAGTCATTTCTAAACCATTCATTAATCTTGGTTAATGTTCATTTCTGCATTTGCTAATACATTAATTAACATGGACCTGAGCAAACATGAATTAACAATGAACATCATTAACAAGTGTTTTACTCAATATTAGTTCATGTTAACTAATCAGACCTTATTGTAAAGTGTTACCAGATTTGTGTTTCACCAAAAAATACAGTAAAATTACAGTAATATTGTGAAATATTAATACAATTAGTTTTCTGTGTGAATCTGTGTTAAAGTGTATTTCTGTGGTGTTCAGCATCATTCCTCCAGTCTTCAGAGTCACATGATCTTCAGAAATCAGAATTATATCAAAGCTGCATTACATAAGATGCGTGCGACGCTGCACGGGTATTGTGTGAACTATTGTGTAACATTTATTCTTCTAATAAAGTGTATTTGTTATAACGTAAACGGTTTATTTTGTGTAAACGGTGCTGATCATTTCCAGTAATGGTTGAGCTGTTGATACACACCAATCAGTACTTCTCTAGAAAACAATCCTCCATCACTGAACAAGCAGTTTACAGAGCGCTGGACTGAACGCAGAAAAAGTGATTAATAATGAGGTGGTGTAGAGCGAGACTCCAGCAGAGATCTATCACACACGTTAAAGTGCATACAGCCATATCATGAAATTCACCCGAAATTCAGTTTTTTAATTTACACAACCAATTTCTAATTTATCTAACAGCTTTCATTTTTTTCCTCAGATTATTTTCCTTCAGAATTTCAAGCTTACATCTCATAATGTTTTACTCCCCCCTGCCCAATTTTTCCCCTAATAACTAATAAGTTTCTCACAAGTTTTACTTTTTTATCCGAATTCCAAATCTTTTCTTAATTAATTCCTTTCTCAGCAGTTTCTCTCACAATTGTTAATTTTTCTTATATCTTTAGCATTTTGCTTTTTTGTCATCATTTTGAGTTTCTCTCACAGTATTAACATTGTTTTTTATTGCAAGCTTACAAGTCTTATTCTTTTCCTCAGAATTTTGAAACCTCTATCACAATATTTATTTTTCTCAGAACGTAAAGTTTATCAATTGGCAATTTTTAATTTTTTTACTCAGAACTCAGAGTCTTTATCTCGTAATTTTTTATAATTGCAACATTTAAATTTTTTTTGTACAATTCAGACTTTGTATAGATAATATACAGAACAGAAAGAAAGAATATAGGATAGAGAAAATAGAAAGAGCTACTGATATATATATATATATATATATATAATTACAAACTCTCAAAATACTTAAATTGTGTCTTAAATTGTGAGAAACAAACTCAGAACTGAAAGCAAAGCTCTCCCAGGAACATCTGCTTTATTTACTGAATACTCATAACACACTTATTGTTCACCATCATTACTGACCCTATCAAATGAGAACAAAACTTGCACTGAATTGATCTGAATAATGTCTGTAGAGCTGCATTACAGCTAAAACTGAATTAGTTGGCTGAATATTAAGCACTAACACAGTTATTGTGCTGTGTTTTACTGTGTAGCTGCTCTGTATAGTATAGAAGCTGAAGTGACGTGACCTGTGGGATGACCACTGTGAGTCTCGCTCAGCCGGGGTCAAAGAGTCAAACACACGCAGAGAGACTTTAATTATGTCGAGTCCAGAAGGCATCAAACATCTCCTGCAATAACAGGAAGTTTCCATCGGACCGGTGAGGAGCATCCAAACGTCTGCGGTCCTGCCGGGCTTCCGCACGTAATTACACCAATCACTTCATGAAGGAAAGAAGGACTCTGTGAATGTAGAGGCCAATTCCTGTGAACTCTCACTGACTAATCATCAGATCACGACACTCTCTTTAATCGACCGCAAACAACCACAACATCCGAATCTCACGGTAAGAAAACGACTGATCACGAGTACTAGAGGTGACTATCATCACTAATGTGGAGTGATATCCAGTAATCCAGTCTTCCCACCATAATAACCGTTTAGTTTAGTTAGTTTAGCAAAGTTTTGCCCGTTTACAAACCTGTTCTCCAACAAAGATATCATTTACTGACTTGGTTTTTCTCCAAATTAGCTTCATAGCTTCGAGATCATGCATGGTTTGATATTACAGAATAATAGTACTGTACACACTGATAAAAGCTGTCGATATATAATGATCACATATACTTGATCCTTCTAAAAATACCCCAGAACACAGATAAACTATATATGTTTGTTTTCTTCTAGTTGAAATGTCTCCATCTTGCGTTTTATTCAGCTGCAGCAATAACTGGATGCCTTTTTTGAAATAAATGTCATTTTTATGGTTGTGATTATTTATTATGTGTGTGAGTAATCACATTCCACGTGTACTCAGTAACGCTCACAACACCAGTGTCAAGATAGGAAGGATATATATGTTTTCTCTAAAGAAACAGGATTTTCCCAGGAGCCCATATTACCTGTGGTTCAGTCATCACCTCGCTGTGGTTCTGGTCCTCTTCTAGATCCTTCAGCAGCTCCTCTATTCTCTCTTTCTCCTGTGGTGTGAGCAGAAACCAGTTTCCTGACGCTCCTGTGAGCTGAACAATCACAAACACCTTCAGTCACCTAAACAAACCTTTCATGTTTGCGTGCAAAAATCATTTTCATGTGTTTCATGAGACACGGATCGATATGAAGTGAGTTTATGACAGCAAGAACAAATTAAGTCAACCACCTTAAATCAGGTTTTTATTCCTCATTGACAGATACTCTCTTAAGGATAAACTACATTTTTTGAAACTGAATTTCTTCATTTGACATGCATTTTGAGTTAAATGTTCAGATGTTTGTACTGGAGCACAAGCCAAAAATACAGATTTTGTGCATTCAACAGTTAATGCAGAGTAATACGTTCTGATTGAGTGGGTTTTTGCTTAAAACAAGAACAAATACTCAACATTGGCTCAGAAAATTCATCTCGTTTTCCCTTTGAATTTGGTTTATTTTTCTGAGCTCACTGGCACATATTTGTTCTTCTTTTAATCATAAACTCATTTTTGACCACTCTCTTGTATTATCTGATGTTCTCGTCTAAAGTAAATTTAAGAAATGTTCAAATATTTGAACTGGAAAACAAGACATAAATAGTGAGGAAGAACATTAGTTTCTGCGGTGGAGCTGGAATCACTTTAATTCCACATTACAGCATTATTCCATTCCGTCCACATGAATGGACATCTTTCCGTGTTTAAAGACCCCATGAAATACAGACGTGAGTCTTTCTCATAGAAACACAGTCCAAATCTCTCAGTGACATCATATTACACTTATTTCTGATAAATGAATACACACAAAGTGATTGATTGATTGATTTCTGTACAACGAGCAAGCCCCTCCCCCTGAGAGCACCTGACTCTGAGCATCAATATTACTTGAAAACAAACAAAATCAGCAAATGAATAATCTGCATGCCGGCAGGGGCGAGAAAACAAGGCGCTCCATGGCTCTTCTCAGCATTCTTCACCCACATGTTCAGTCATATGGCTCTAATCGGCCTGAAGTGACCTCGACATACCTCAATATTCCTCCTGACAAAGTCTTGTCTGCGCTTGCTGCGAGCAGCTCCTCTCTGTCTGCTGTCTGACGACTGATCCTCGGTCACCTGCTGACCCGCTTCACACACACACACACAGTGGAGAGATGAAGTGGATGCTGAAGATGTAAGTTACTTGGTAAATGTAATCAGCTACAGATTACTAGTTACCCTGTTTAAAATGTAGTGGAACTAAGGCAATGTAACAATTCCTTTTTACAATTTCTAACAAATGTTTTCCACTGGTTAATCTTTAGAAATGTGTAAACCAGGCAGGGTTAACCTCACAGCAGCACTAAACACTAAATACAACAGAGAATGTGACCAGTCTTCTGTTTGAGAAATGGCCAGTAGTAGAAATGACTCCCTCTAGTGTGACTCTACAGATAAAACAACATCATCCATAATAACAACACAAGGATATATTTCAGCATAGAACCAAAATATTAAAATAAAACACTATTATGATTCAATCTTACAACAGTAACTGTTACAGTTTGTTTCTTCAAGCTCTGCTTACTAAAGCACTAGAGAAACAAACCTGACTTGACTGATTTATCACTATAATGAAAAAAAACGGTGTCATTGTTTATAGAAAAAGATACTGTATATTCCTTTTGATTTTTTAATTCAGTAAAGTACAGTGTGTGTAGTGAAGTACTGGCTTGACTTAATAGTGAAATATGAGCCGTGATTCATTTCAAGTGTCATTTAACTCTGCAATATAAAAAAAAGGTTACTGGAATTTGTTTTGCAAGAAAATAGTATTTCAGTCTTTTAATTTCATAAAAAAATGATGTTACTTGTTATCTATAAATTGAATTCTTGTAAATATTTGTAAAGGTTCTAAGTGAAAATCATTTTTACAGTGTTTCAGGAGTCATTGCACAGGTTTCTACCTTCCGCCTGGAGTCTGGTGTTCATGTCACTCATCAGATCGAGAAGTTCAGTCTCAAACACAGGGACACGATCCACTTCATCACAGTCCTGATCTGAGCTGCCTTTAACTGCACAAATGACACACTTCTAAATCAGGTCAAGAAATCTTATTTTGATCTTTTTATATATAGAGTATGATCAGGCAGGTTAAACCAGTGGAATTGGTAAACATGATGAGAGTAGCAGTGTGTCCAGTAACTCTATACACACTGTATATGTATGTCATTTGGATTTTCTGGGTTTAATATGCTCACAGTTGTTGGGAGTGAGTGCCAGAAAGCGCCTGGTGTTCTCCAGCTCGTTGCTGCTCGTCCTGAGGGCCGTGGCCTGTAACGTGTGTCAGTGTTAGTAAAGCACACACACGTCTGTAGGAAGCTCTCAGGTGTTTGATCTGTACCTGAAGCTCCTGCCAGAGTCTCTGGTGCTGCTCCTCTCCTCTCTGCTTCACCTCCCTCTCCGCTGACGCCTTGAGAGCCAGGATCCGGTCCAGTTTCTTCATTTTCTTTATGGCTTTTCTCAGCTCCGGATCTTCATTTTCTTCATCAGACTCTTCTGTGGAATAATCATTAGAACACCTGAATAATGGAAATTTAACATGACCTGCAATTAAGATTTATTTACAACTTATTTTTTTACTGTTTCCTCTTTAATGATTTTATTTATTTATTTATATTTTATTTTCACGATTTATGTGATTTATGTGAACAGGTTTGTTATTGCTAACTTTACAATTAAAACTTGTTTATTAATTTAAATGAAAGTCATAAAAAAGTCATTACTTAGTAAACTAAATGTTAACTAAAAATTGTGTATATATATATATATATATATAAAAACACAAGATTTCTCACTTCTTTTAATTTAATTTAAACAGGGTTATATTCATTATATAAAAAACACAAAAATCATTACTTGACATAAATATTAAATTAAATTAAATAAAACTGTCAAAAAGCTTTAAATTAGTTTATCTGACCCAGCTAATAAGTCAACATTATTTATTTTAATTTAGGTTAACTTGATGTGCTAAAATAACTGAAACTAAAATAATAATTAAAAGAAACTATAGGCATAAATAATCATTTGATCAAAACTAAAAAATTACAAAATGGAGCAAAATGACTAAAATGTTATGTAAAATTAAGTATTTTATTTCTTTAAATTATTTATATGTAACGGAGGCCAGCAAGTAGGTGCTATACAGGTAAACCTCACTCCCCCGATCTCAAAAAGTGGCGCCCTCGTGACTAATGCTAGAGGTCATGACCTTTAACCTGCTTGTTAGAGTGCCCGGGTTCCAGACCCGCTTGGAAGAAGAATAAGTTGTGGTGGTCAGGACCCAGGGGGGTTACATATCTTATTTTAAAAATAAAATGTCATGCTAAAATAGAATCTCAATGATTAAAAAAAACACTAACTTGAAGTACTACATAAAAATGTAATGACTACTGTAAGTAGACAATATTGAAAAAATACTATAAATGAGAAAAACACACTACAACATTTCTAAAACAAAAATATCATGCTTTAATCTCGAGACACACGCAGCTGTGCTTCTGTGGAGCTTTTCAGAAGAGAAGACGTCAATGCGCTGTTTTCTCAGTTGAACTGCTCATGTTTACCTTGATCGGAGCTGGTTTCTGCCGTGAGATCAGTCTGAACCTGCGTTAGGACACAGACAGAAGTTAGTTCTCCATCTCCAGACACTCAGGAGACGTGATGAAAGCGTTCCTCTACCTCTGAGTGTGTGTCGTCAGGACTGAGCACCTCCAGAGATCTGCGGCCATCTCGACTCGGTCTCCTGATCTGGCCGGAGGCCGGGCGAGAAATATCATCCAGAAAGCCCTTTGTGATGGCCATCCGATCCCCAGACACTGGAACAGCATCATCACACCGCAGAAGATGATCCTCACACTCTCATTTCATCACCTATCATCCTAAAACTATCCGATCTTCAACACTTCCCTTCTGGCAGCATCAGTTACACTACAGTAGATCCAGGACTATCTGCTTCCACTAACATCACCATCATTTTAATTTCATTTAAATAATAGCTCAAAACTACTGAAATAATATTTGGCCGGTGGAAAACAATGAGATCAACTCTATTCTAAAATATTTATCTGTTAACTATTCTTAAACAGTTTATGGATATTTATATATATATATATACAAGGAAATTGGTTTTTATCAATAATGATGTATGGCACAAATGGCATTTATCTCATATTTCTTTAATGTCACAGGTTTTTATAAATCTGAAAGCGTTTGTGCATACGCCAATCTTTACACTTTATAAAAGAAATCTTTTGAGCTTTATAAATGAGGCCCAGGACTTATATATATTATATATATACCTTTTTTTGGCCTATTCGTGTCTTTTTATGTAGTTTTGCTTTATTGCGTCTCAGGGTCCTCTACATGGAATAAAGCATAATTCCTTTCCTTTTTATGCTCTAAAACAATGTAAAACGTACTAAAATCATTTGTTTTGTTCTTGTTATAGTCCTATTAGCCATAATTACCACGTGAATATTGCTGAGGAGATGATGATGTGAGACCTGGATCTGCTGGACAGGTGTTCTCAGGAGAGTCCTGCTCAGACGGAGAAGACCGAAGGCTTTCTGAGGGACGGGTGTGAGTATGCTGGAGTATGCTGGAGTGTGTTGGAGTATTCATGTGTGGATATATATCTGTGTATATGTTACAGTAAATGAGTCTCTCTGTGTTTCCTCTCTGTTTGTTTACACCGAGCGCGCTGTATCCAGGGACGCCAGAGTCCCGGATGTGAGGAGCTCCCTCAGAACCTTCACCGAGGAGAAGATGAAGAAGTTCATTCAGGAGAAGGTCAAAGTAAAGGAGGAATCCTGAGAGGATTGAACTCTCTTAAACTCTGAACCGAAGAGAGATGGCAAAAGCTCATTTCTTTGAGCCTAAAAAGTTTTAGGAGCGTTTTTTTCTTCTGATAACCGTGACAGACTTCCGCCACAAGAGCGCGCCAAACTGCCGGATTGATGATGAATTAAAACATTTATAATATTAAATATTTCTGGATACAAGTGCAAACTATAAAAATAAAATAAAATAGACTCCGGTGTTTACATTTAGCAGAAGCTTTCATCCAAAGCGACTTACTAAAGAGTTATTAAAGTTCTCTAAAAAGACCGAATTTAATTTCTATACAATTCTAGAAAATATGGTATATATTTACTTAATATATGTGGTTATAAATGTTATAAATGTATATGTGTAATTAGACACTGAAAACCTACTTTTAGTCATTTTTAAAGCAGAAGAACACTGCCTCCATCCTTAAAAAACAGCCCCAAAACATATCGGCCTATAAATATCTGCCAAAATCATTAAAATATCAACTTTTTAGTGAAGAAAGATTAACGTTAAGATAAAGTTTGCTGATCAATTCTTATATTTGTCTCAGTATTTGATTTGTGTAATTAACATTTGTCATAATCGCCTTTAATGACATCTTCGTTGTTCAAAACAAATAAATACTATAAAGGTATATATATATGTGTGTGTGTGTGTGTGTGAGAGAGTGTGTGTGTGTGTGTGAGAGAGAGAGTGTGTGTGTGTGTGTGTGTGTGAGAGAGAGAGAGAGAGTGTGTG
>JAUMHI010000061.1:3168746-3187487 GCA_032359435.1 Enteromius unitaeniatus
ATATATATATATATATATATATATATATGTGTGTGTGTGTGTGTGTGTGTGTGTGTGTGTGTTCCTGCAGAAGTCCAAGCTCTTCAGTGACGTTGATTCTCCGGTCCAGGCCCGTCGGAAGCGAGCGGCTGCGATAAACACGGTAGGGCTGCTGACGGTTCTTCTTCATCCGCTCTGCTTCAGTCATCATCCAGTGATTTCCTGTCTGTCTGTTCTTCAGTCTGAGGACAGTGATGGAGGTCTGCTGTCAGATGATGACTTTCAGGACGTCTCCGTTCATCAGCCCAGAGCCGTGGAGTCACGTCAGATCAGGAAGCCTCAGGTACTGTCACATGACCATCAGAACAGCGTCATGTGTTTGATTGTCGTCTCACGCCTCTTTCTCGCGTCTTCTAGAAGGTGCGTCGCGAGGGGTGGCAGTTTCTGGATGAGGAGGCCGAGCTCTCTGAGGATGAAGATGTTTCTTCTGATGAAGATGATGGAGATGAGCAGAATAACTCTCTGCAGGGGTTTGTGGTGAACACCACTCAGTGCTCTCAGGGTCTGAACGGTGAGATTCAGTCTGATACACTGCCTCAGACACTTTTATTCATCAGAATTGACAGATAATTGATCAAAAGTGACAGTAAGGACATTTCTAATGTTACATTTCAAATTACAGCTGCTTTCTATTCATCGCTGAATCCTGAAAACACAAAAAAGCACGACACATAATCAGACACATAAAATCTGACCGATCGCAAACATCTGAGCGCTGTTCATTCTCTCCCTGTGATAAAAGCAGATCTTGGATGAAATAAGTAGGTTTATGTTAATGTGTGTTCAGACTCTGAGATGCAGGCGTTCTATCTGAAGTCTGTGAGGAGTCCAGCACTGCAGAACCGCCTCAGAATGACCTACAAACATAAACACGACATGGATATCTTCTCACAGGTGAGTCGCTGCATTAAACATCTTGAGATTCAGCTGGTGTTGAAGGAGGCTCTCTCTGTCTCAGGTGCCGGAGCAGGACGAGACGTACGGAGAGGACAGTTTTGTGGTTGATGGGAGTGAGGATGAGGAGCGGGAGAGCGACGCTGATGAAGAGCCTGTGGAGGTGATCCATGAAGACTCGTACGTGGACGGGAGGAAGCAGTACGCCACGCGCCGCAGAGTCCAGATCCGACAGATCCGAGCCGAGAGCAGAGTCCAGTCAGAGAAGAGCGGGAAGAACAAGCGCTCGAGGATCATCCGGCTCCAGGACTCCAGCGAGGAGGAGGAGGAGGAAGAGCAGACAGACGCTGTGTTTAAAGTGCCTCAGCACCTCCAGAGCGGCTCCGGGCCGACGGAGCAAGACGACAGGAAGCGGCAGAGACTCAGCGATCAGGCAGTGCTCTCAGACCAGCTCGACTTCCTCCCACAGAAGCAGGTCCAATTCCATTTTCAGATTTGAACATTTAACTAGTCAGCAGAAAATTTACAGCAAGGGTCAAGAATCACAACTTCTTAATCATATCCTCTACCTTCAGAAATAAAACAATTGCCCTGTGTTTAATGTTATGTTTTTAAGATGCTCCATTATTTATTATCTTTCTTTGTTTGTTATCAGATGATAATTCAGATCAGATCTGATGGTGTCTGTGCAGTAATGCTGGTCTCAGGTGTCTGATGGGTGTTGTTCTGGTCTGCAGGGGGCTGCAGCGACTGCGCAGACGCAGCTCCCGCCGGCCGCTGACGCTCCTCTGAGAGTGCTGGTGGACAGCCGCTGCATCAGCGGGGGGTCAGAGGTCGTGTCCCGTCTGCGTCTGCGGCACGGCCTGCAGGTTCACGTCTGCTCTCTGATCAGCTCAGACTTCATCGTGAGCAGCCGTATGGCGGTGGAGCGGCAGAGCGAGTCCGAGCTGGCCAGCGTCCAGAACCGCAGACGTCTGCAGGAGCGAGTGCAGCAGCTGCAGACGACCTTCGAGCGTGTGTGTCTGATCCTGGAGAGAGACCGCAGCAGAGCTGGTCTGTGTCTTCATTCACAAGCCTTAACGATACCCCTCCCTAATCCATGCATGCTTGTTTTAACCTTATTTTTGTTCATAACAGTGAAATGCCAGGTTTCTCTCGAGTGACGCAAGCAGTTCTTAACAAACAAACCCAGCATTAAGAGATTTTTTACTCAAATACGAGTTCATGACCTCTAACCCCTCCTCCAGTGAAAAAGTTTTCTGTTCTGAAGCAGGAGAGAAATCTGCGCAGATCAAAACACATGTGTGGCTGGATTTGGATGCACTTTTTCACTGGAGGAAGAGTTATTACAGATTCTAGACTTTGTGATGTATTTGTTTCTTATAAACACACAGCTTTCGTGTCCACCCAGACGCTGATGGTTCTGTGTGTATTCTCAGTCTCTCTGATCAGGTGTGTGTGTGTGTGTGTGTTCTCAGGTGAGCCAGGCCGAGTGTTTCAGCGCAGCCGGTGTTTCGATGGGACTTTAGTGGCACTGGTGAAGGCCGGCGTGAGGCTGCTGGTCAGCACCGGTCCAGACGACACCGCAGCTCTACTGACCGAACTCGCTCAGGTGGAGAGGAGGAAAGGTCAGGCCATCGGAGTACCCCTGGAGGTCAGAGGTCACCGACAGCAGGCGCTCCAGTTCTACCTGACGCTGCCTCACGTGAGCTACGTCAGCGCTCTGAACATGTGCCATCGCTTCAGCTCCGTCAGTCACATGATCAACAGGTGAGCTTTATTAATGAGAGTCACTGATCTTTACAGCGCTCGGATTTTAAGGATAACAAAAATAACAAGTCAGCATTGGCAGCAAGTTTCTGAATGTCTGTGTGTGTTAATAAAAGCAGCTCATTAGTATAGAATAGTGCTAAAACTGACTTTTTTAATGCACACCTGCATATATACACACACACATCTGTGTCTCTGGAGCAGCAATCAGCAGCAGCACAAATACATAAAACAAAGATGCATATTTTGACCATATGTATTGTTATGAATGAATGATGCTTTTATAATGTGCTTTTTATACCACAAATCATTAGAATACTGAGTAAAGATCATGTTGTCATTTTAAAAAAAGTAAATTTATCAAAACTTCATGTTTGATCATTGCTAAAATCTTCATTTGAACAACTTTAAAGGAGATTTTCTCAATATTTACATGTTTTTGTCTAATAGTTGTGTCTCTTTTCAGATGATAAATCTCAGTTTCATAAAACTGTGTGTGTGTGTGTTTCCAGTTCTGTGGAGGAGCTGCAGGCGTCTGCGCAGATGAGCCGCTCTCGAGCCGAGGACGTCTACCGCTGTCTGCGCTACAGCTGTGATACCGCACTCATGACTAAGCAGCTCTAACTCATACTCAGCACTTTAATGCATTATGAAATCTGGATTTATTTTTATGAATAATCAGGATTATATCGTCTCTTCGTGTGACGTAAATGTTTTCCGTTTAGGAAAGTTGTACACATCAGATTATGAATGTTGCCGTTACGGTAATTCTGAAGTATTTATGTTTACAGGAAACAGAGACTCTGTGTGAGCAGGAAGTACTCTGAGAAATAAAAGATCTGCGTCTTTTTAATAATCACTCGTCTCTCCTGTTCTTCAGTGTGTTTGTGGTTTTGAGCCACTAGAGGTCGCTCCTCTCCACCCAGCCTTCATCACGGCTCTGATCTTCTTCTCCATCAGAGTAACGTGTGTTTCCTTGAGCTTCGTGAATCAAACACTAGTCAGGCATCAGTAATCTGTCCATGAAATCCCTCATAATATTTACATTCATGAAAATACTGGAAAACGACAACACATGATGCAAATAAATCATATATACATGAATATGTCAATTACAGGCATCTCAGGAGCTAGTCACGTTTTTAAGGTGCATGTAAAGATTAAACAATTACAAAATGCCTCTGAATGTAAATGTGTGATCATGTGACCATTTCTCAAGCAATCTTTCAAGATCATCTACAGCGGTCTGAGAGTAATCAGGATTATCTTTTATGTTTAAATGGAAAGTCTCAAACTTTGTACCTGTGGTGAAAATAAAAACACCCACAAGATTAACACACTTTCAGAAAAACATTGTACTTCTAGGGTTCTACTTCTTCAACAGCTTCTCACTGGAACAGAACTCAGAAAAGTGCCCTTAACAGTTTTGTCTTGTGTATATAGTAAGGGTTGCTCCACCCCAGAAAAAAAGTTGTGTTATTAATCACTTACCCCAATGTCGTTATAAACTTGTAAAGGCTTCATTAGTCTTCAGAACACAATCTTTTAGACGAAAACCAGCTTGTGACTGTCCCACTGACTGCCAAACAATGGACACTGTGAAGGTCCAAAAAAGTCTGAAAGTCATGGTCAGCATAGTCTGCTATCAGTGTTCAACCGTAACGATATGTCTTTCATACTTTTCTGGACTGTTTATTACTTGACAGTCAAAACCCTGCTGGCTTTCATCTAAAATATCTCATAGTATCTTCTATATCTTATAGGTTGTGTTCAGAAAACAAAGGTTTTACGGGTTTGGAATGACATGAAGGGATTTCATTTTGGGGTGGAATAACCTTTTAATGCATTCACTGCGTTTGGTCTTTTAAACCCAGTATTTAAGCCACGTTAAGTGTTTTAGACTGTCCCGTCATTGGCGTGCAAATCCCCTGCGGTACATCACTCTGGTCCTTCAGCAGCTTTTCTAAGGAAACTGACCTGGGAGTCCTCAAACCCAGAGGAGACTCACTCATCCCAATTATTCATCGGTACGGTCCAGTAAACATAAAGCGGTTCAGATAACACAAGGTCATTGTTCAGCCTGACCTTTCCTCTCTTTATTAGACAGAGTCTGGAGCCAGGAAGAGGTTTATCAGGGGAGAATATCTGCTTTCCTTCTCCAAGTCTTTCTTCGAGTCTTTGAGTTACAGGCTGCTGTGCTGAAGATTGGGCTGCAAGGGTTCGCAGTCCTTCACTCGGTCGTCATCCTCGCGCATGTACATGAGGAAGAGCGTGACGGTGGTGAATGTTGTGGCGTTGACTGGAAACGCTCTTAAAAGAGTGGACGTCAGGCCTCGAGTGAAGACCCTACATCCTTCTCTCCTCCAGCTCTGACGGACACAGTCCATGATGCCGTCGTACCTGTTGGCTCCGCCCACTCCGTCTGCCTGGAGGCGGGACTTGATGACGTCCACGGGATAGGTGGAGAGCCAGGATGCCATTCCCGACAGGCCGCCCGCCAGCAGCAGCTTGGGAATGATGTACCCGTCGTCAGGGTCGCAGCCCAACGCTCGGGTCAGCGTGTCGTAGGCCAGGAAGTAGATTCCGAAGCCCGGTGTCTCGCGGATGACCGTGGTCACCATCCCTCTGTTGATTCCTCTGATACCTTCCTTGCGGTAGATGCGGACCAGGCAGTCCAGAGAGTTCCTGTACATCTTCCTGGAGGCGCTCTTCTCGCCCGTTCCCTGCATCTGCATGCGGGTCTTGGCCAGCTCCATCGGGCAGCAGATCACGCTCTGGATGAGTCCGGCCGAAGCGCCGGCCAGGAACTGGTGCAGAGGCGTGTCCTCACCCAACATACTCATGGCATTCCCCTGCACGCCGAAGACGATGGCGTTGATGAAGGTCAGGCCCATCATGGGTGAACCGAGGCCCTTATAGAGGCCGGACATCTGGAGTCAAACGAGAAACAATGGCAGCAGCTATGTTTACATTCACACAGTTTAGGTGCGTTTTGGTCATATGCTGGTTATGTATGTTTTAAAGCTGATATGCTGGTTTAAAGGAATAGAATTCTGTCTAACCAGGCTGTTTTGGCCACCATTCTATAGTGTTTTTGTCCTACTAGGTGTAACGGAGGCCAGCAGGTGCTGTGCAGGTAAACCTGGACACGCCGGAGACCTGTGTTGGAGGACGAGTCGTAGTGGTGCGGACCCAGGAAGTCAGTGGTGACCCAATACTGCCTGATTACAAACTTTATTCAAAATATCTTCTTTTGTGTTCGGAAGTTCGAGAAGTTATGAAGAGAAATTCATACAGGTTTGGAACTTCTCCAGGGTGAGTAAATGATGAGAGTTGTCATGTTTGGGTGAACTGTTTCTTTAAGTGGTCTGACCAGCTTAAACCAGCATCTCAGCTTCAACACATGCCGTTTAATCAACAGGGCAAGATTACATACATATAGCAAGTTACATATTTAGTTAATCAGGATGATTTTGTACTCTCTGACTGGATGGAATCTGCTTTATTCGCAAATATTATATGTGATATTCCATTTTTGCGTTTTAAGTTTAATTTGTAACTTTAGATGGAAACATTGCTAGTAGCTATTCTTATATTGACCTATTTTCATGTGTATTCTGGGATATCACACAAAAAATATGAAAATGGCAAGATGTGCATAATTGTAAAAATGAGCAGAAAAGAATTATGCACTCAACTATCCGTGACAGGGTTCAGTGACCAAGGCCCGCCCATGAGACCAAAAAAACAATCAGTTCTTTTCATTTCAGCATCATGTTTTGTGGCGCAACAATAACAGACCAGTGTGTAAAACCTTCTAGATAAGGTGGCATATGCATCAGTTGTCCAGCTAACGCTCCGTGAGAGTGAGGTCTGAGACTGTGAAATGCCTATGAATGAGTCTGCTGTCAAAGATTTTTAAAACGACTGCGTTCCCAAACCACAGAAAGCAGTGACAGCATTTATTGTGTTCATCTGCTCATCTGAGATGCTTTTCATTCATCATATATGAACATTATTATATTCTGTGACTTCTCCTAGTGTTAAGTGGTAGTTAAAGTCACATCCTTGGATGCGAAGAGTTAATGGGTAGAGAACCCAAAACCGTTTTTCCCCCCCTGGACAAGTATAGATGTTCCTCGTGCTATATTTATCTCCACAAGCTCATATCATGTGTCTGGTATCTCCTGGAGTTCATGTCTGTCAAACATCTCAGCGTTACTGAACCTCAAGCATGTGCTTCTGCTCAAATCGGCATCAACAGAGCTTCCAAAATGTGCTTTTAAAGTCTTCAATTCTGTGCCTGTGTTTTATGGATTAACAGTCACCCTATTTAGTCTGGAGAGCATAAGGTGTGGAGGCACGGTGATAAAAGCAGAGCTCAGGTCAAAAACAACCGAGCGTAAGCATTGGGATTCTCCAGATGTTGAACTTTGAAAGATGTGATGATAATCTGTCATCTTTAATAATACTCACCGACTCCTGCCGGACGATGGACTGGAAGCAGTGATATGTCCCGCGGTATAAAGGCTTGTCCACGCTCTGGACCTGCAGTCTGACCTAGAAAACAGAGTTCTTCCCATTAAACCTGCTGGGATCACGAGTGATGCTTGAGATAGAAAAACACAGAAGTGAATGAATCTAGAACTACTGATGTTTGACCGTATTCAGTAAGATTCCAGTCCAATGGAAAGAGAGAAACAGACCCGGACTTTACTTACGAGGTTAACCCCCGAGCGGCCGGAGTAACAGCCTCGCTCTCATCTACAACAAAGTGACACTTCTGCTGTAAAACACCCTCATGATCAGAACAAAGGCAGCAAGACAAGACGTCAGAAATGACAGCTGATTAATACACAACCTCACGGGAGGAGGCCATCAAAAGATGGCTCTGTATCTTGCCCTTTGCCTTGAAGTGCAGCACACTCTGGGTTTTAGAAAAGTGTTAGTTTTACGGCAGAGGCTCACAAACACATACGCAACTACTAACAGAAACAGCGTAATAACACAGTCCAGTCTGAGCAAATCCTCTAAAGGCATGCTTCTTGATCAGCGTTAATGAACATTATTCATGCATTCAATGGCTGCTTTTATCCAAAGTAACTTGCATCACATTCTTGCATTGCCTGCGGGTGCAGAAACACCTCAAGCTAAAACAGATTTTAATTGATTATACAATCTAATAGATGGAGTTCAGACAAACATGACTGACTTTCTAAGACAGTTTGTGCATGTTTAGTGTTCCAGATGAGCTTTAGTAGATGCACTCTTAAAAATAAAGCAGTTTTTGCAGTGATGCCACAGAAGTGTTTATGGTTCCTCAAAGAACATTTTTCACCTCGGAATTAAAATTTAAAAATTCTAAAGTTTGGGGCAACCAGCTTTAGGACATTTTTGAGTTTTCTCAACCTGTTTTTTTGTTGTTGTTTATACGACAAAACGTGGAGAAAACTCAAAAATATCTGAGAAACTCAACAAAAAAATCTTGAGTCTTATTTAATGTCTTATTTTATTAAGTTTTGGTAGTTTTTGCTTCAAACAAGTAAAAATATCTGCAAATGGATTAAGAGAAATAATTTAGCCTTTGAGTTAAGATTGACAGATATATATGTGATTGTTTCAAATAAAAACTAACACCATTTGGAGAGTAAATTAATGAATTCCAGAGTTTGTAGATATATAGTAATGACGACAATAATGTGAGGAAAAACGTTTTCAGTGTGAAGAGCCTTTATTTTTAAGAGTGCAGAAGAGTCCTGAATGAAGCTGTCAGAGTGAAGTTCTGCTGGGTTTGATCAGAGCGGACGTACCTTGACCGTATCAAACGGATGTCCGACCAGAACACCTGCTGCACCTGAAACAGGAGCGACTCGGAGTGAGTTCAGACAGTTTTAACAGAGTCATCATGATCAGAGCTGCAAGCGACTGATGCAATGTGTTAGAGATATGAGTTTGAGGTCAGTTCTTCAGCCTTGACCCCGAGCGAGACGCCTGCGTCATTCATACATGAGGCAAGAGCTGTTTGACCAATCGACATGAACATCACACAATCCTCATCCTCTGGTGACTGCTAAACTATCTCACAGACGTCTGGAGAGAGTCTTCATGCTTCTCAAGATGACTGCAAAGCTGATTCTCTTACCTAGTGCTTCTGGTTTTCTAGGATAAATAGCTAATCATGCTGGAAGGGAGACTGAGCAGCATGAAGGGTTCGCTTAGACTAGATGAGGATCAGAAGCAGTGTTCATTCAGATGCTCATGTTAAAGTATTTAAGGACATTTGTTGGATCCCAGTCTGGGATATTACTCAGAAGAGTGGAAATATCTGGTAACTAGCACACTGTTACCAGTATAACTAGTGAGCTGTGCTCTACTCCAGCAGCTAAATTAGTTCTCTGTGTCTTAAATGAAGCATGTCTTACCTCCAATGCATCCTGCAACAAAGTCCAGAGCCATTCCTCTGATGATGATGATGATGATGAAGATTAATGGGGGAACTCTGATCCTCCAGCAGCAGCAGTGTTTGTTCGGTCAGTCTCTGGTCAGTCTGTGCTCGTGAGCAGCTGCTGCTTCTGTGCTGCTATTTTTACTGAATGAAGTTGATATGAAGGGGAAAGTCCATCTGTGACCAATAGAAGCTCCAGGATGAAGAAACACCCCCATCATCATCATCATCATCATCACTGCTCACAGACACGTTTGAGTTAAAGCAGTATATCTGCAGTTTCTGTCGGTGATTTACTGTAATACAGTGCTGTACAGTAGAACATGAAGCAGGTGCAATTATTAATGACTGGAAAGAGTGATTTAAAAATTCTAATCTATTTCTGAAAATAAAAGCTTACGCCAAATATAAACCATAACAATAATTGTTACTTGAAATAAAAATTTAGATTCATAGAATTTAGTCATTTTCATTTTATTTGTCTTTGATTTATATGATTTACTAAATTAATTAAAAATGAATAATAACTTGATTTTTTTTTTTTAAATCTACAAAACAATGGCAGAAAAAAACACTGAAACAAACTAAAATTAAATAGAAAGTAGTCAAATCTATAATCTTCTATAATCGCAGGAATTGTAAACTAAGAGTGGAATTGTAAAGCTGTTTTAACACTCGATTAAGTTCCTGAAGAGATTCTTATAGAATTATTTTATTAAATTGATTTGTTTCTTTTTTAAAATCCAATATAGATTCTTTTACTGGTCATTTGTTGAATTGATCCTGTTTCTCGTGTTCGAATAGTCCTGGGTTTGGGCTCAAATATGAACGATCTGCGCTACAGAAATGATTGAGCCTCCTCTAGCCGGGCTCTGATTGGCTGAGCTGTGTTTACAGTAGGTTTACAGTAGGGTTACAGTAGGGTTACAGTAGGTTATCCGGTATGACCCGATGCTGTACAGTAATCATCTGTGTTTGTGTAACACGTGACTCTTCAGCGCTCTTCTTCCTCCTCCTCATCGTCAGTGGAGTGAGCATGAAGAGCAGCGCCGCCCAGCGGTCACTGCAGGAGCACACACACACACACACACACACACACACCGTGACACCGGCCCCGGAGCTCGAGCTGATCCTGATCTGATCTCTGCCGCTCTGAGAGCATCCCGGGACCGGAACATCATCGAGCATCGCCGCTGATTCACCGATACCGTCCGACCCAACCATGACCCGAGACCACGGTTTCTGAAGGAGATCGTGACCTTCACACACACACACACACACACACACACACTCGAGCTTCTCTTCATTTCTGTCGTCTTCACAATCATCATCATCATCATCATCATCAGATCGCCTGTCACACGCGTTCGGCGGATCGAACCGGATGATTCCGATGCTTCTGTTTGATCGGTTCTTCCGGTTCCGATTCCTTTCATTGCGGATCATTTTTGACAGTTCGAATCGGTTCTGATTCCTGTATCGGGTCGGATCGTTTCTGATGTTCCGGATCGGTTCTGCTGGTTCTGGTCGGGATGCATCTGGCGGATTTCGTGGCCGGTTCTGTCGGAGGTGAGTGATGGAGATGCAGTCAGTGTTTCTGTGTGGTGCTGATGTTCTGATGGTTCTGATCCGTGTGCTCAGGGGCCTGTGGAGTGGCGGTGGGGTACCCGCTGGACACAGTGAAGGTAAGAGCATCATCATGGTCTTCCTCAGGTGTGCTGTGTCAGGTGTGTAACGGTGCTGGACGCTGCAGGTGAGGATGCAGACTCGGACGTGTGACGCAGGTGTTTGGGAGTGTGTGAGAAGAACCTGCAGGACTGAAGGAGTGAGTATCTGCACACACACATCAGAGATGAAGCTGAGGATGAGTAACGAGCGGCAGAACTGTTTCAGGTCAGGGGTTTCTATCGAGGGATGTCCATGCCCCTGAGCACCGTCTCCATCAGCTCCTCGCTGGTGTTCGGCACCTACAGGAACGTCCTTCATCTCCTGCAGCGCAGAAGCTCCTCCGAGCCGCTCCGGAGGCACCATATCTTCCTGTCGGGCTTCGCTGGAGGCGTCGCTCAGGTCCGACTCTGAAAGAACGTCTCCGGTCTGAAAAAGTAGTGTGTGTGTGTGTGTGTGTGTGTGTCTCACTGTGTGTGTGTTTTCTGGTTCAGGTCTTGGTGATGTCTCCAGCAGATATGGTGAAGGTCCGTCTTCAGTGTCAGAGCGCTCAGCTGGGCTCCGGGGCCAGGTACCGCGGGCCCCTGCACTGTGTGTTCCGGATCGCGCGGGACGAGGGTGTTCTGGGTCTCTATAAGGGCTCTGCTGCTCTAGCGCTGAGAGACGGGCCGTCCTTCGCCACGTACTTCCTCACGTACCACAGCCTCTGTGAGCTCCTGCGCTCCGGCAGCGGTCAGACAGGTGCGGCACACGCTGACCATCACCGCTCAGAGTCACTCAGCCAGCAGATACAAAACATCCCACATACATACTTCAGCCTCGATTTGACCACTTCTACCTCTTTAACCCTTTCACTTCCAGCCCATATCTCTCACACACAGCACAAAATCATGTTCTTCTTCAGTATTTCTCGTTTTTTAGTATATCTACTAATTCTAGAATTAAGATGACTCTAGATATTATGTCTTGATTTTGCTTCAAAAAAATATATTTATAAGTAAATAAACTTAAATTAAACTATTAAAATAAACTAAAGTAAGATTTTTTTCGTACTCCTTTGGTAGATATGTTTGATTGTTTTAAGCAAAAAATAAGAAAATATGGTTAATATTTTCAGAAAATCTTGAGTCATATTTAACTTGACAAGTAAACACATCTTAATTCTACAATTCTATAAAACAAGACAGACTTTACAATTTTTTTTCCTCTCTATATTCATATTTCAACACATTACTCCTGAAAATATGATGAACATGTTTGTTGACAGTATTTTATGTGGATGCATGTAGATGCACTAGTATTTGAATGTTTTTATTCCGCAGTTCACACCTTTTTTTCTCTCAGAATTCAGATTTTAATTCTGAAGTTTAGATTTTACAATTTTTCTGAGAATTCAAAAAGTTGCAATTCCCATTGTTGTTTTCTGTGATGGAAACAAGCTTCTGTAACGTTCTGATTTATACATAGTGAGAGGAATAGAAATAGAAACTATTATGTGTCTCTGGAGCACAGAGTGTGTGTAGAAATACACAACTATACACTGTGTGTGAGTCAGGATTACACATTTCTCTTAAAAATCATTAGGATATTAAGTAAAGATTATGTTCCATGAAGATATTTTGTAGATTTCCTTCCGTAAATATCTATTTGTAAAAATGAGCCTGGGAAGCTTATTTGCTCAGATTTGAGATTCATCTTCATGTAGAAAAGGGATCTTCACAGGTTTTGTGCTCCAGGGTCAGATCTTCAAACAAGAATCAGTGTTCATTTCTATTCTGGAAATGCATGCAAATGAATTAAATGAATGTATGGTTTGTATAACGTCTCAGGAAGTTTGTCAATCAGCAGATGTGATGTAGAGAGGTCATCTGTTGTTCCAGGCTGGCCGGTGGTTCTTCTGGCTGGTGGAGTGTCAGGGATGTGTGGGTGGGCCGTGGGGACGCCGATGGATGTGATCAAAGCCCGTCTGCAGGTGTCCGGCGTCAGCGGCCGCAGATACAGAGGATTCTTCCACTGCCTCTCTCACAGCGTGAGGACCGAAGGCTTCTCTGTGCTCTTCAGAGGTCTGGCGGTCAACTGCGTCCGTGCCTTCCCCGTCAACATGTCCGTCTTCGCCATGTATGAGCTGGTTATTCGCCTTCTGCGTCCGCCGGCGTAGATCTTCTCCTGCACTGGTGATCCTTCACAGATAACAGTGTTTTATCATAGATTTTATCACGAGCTGCAGAAGCTCAAGAAGCACAGAGAGAATATTTATCATTTGAATTAATATATATTTGAGTGTGTTTTGCTGTGTCTACCTCTATATGTGTCATATCATGAAGAAATAGTTCAGTGTTTGTTTCTTCATCGGATCTGGAGAAATGTGTCTCAGTAATGGAAGTGAATGGGTGCCGTCAGAATGAGTGTCTGATAAAAACATCAGAATAATCCACAGCACTCCAGTCCATCAGTGAACATCTGGAGAAGACACAAGAGCAAACTAATACACCATTAAGATGATTTTAACTCAAATACAAGTCTATAATGCATAACTCTTCCTGCAGTGAAGAAGTGTTCTGCTGTGAATCAGGAGAGACATCTGCTCATATCAAGCAGGGTCTACAGCTCTGAACTTCTTGTGTCTTCTCCTGATGTTAACTGATGGACTGGAGTGCTGTGGATTATTCTGATGTTTTTATCAGACTCTCATTCTGACGGCACCCATTCACTTCCATTGATGCAGAGACACATTTCTCCTTATCTGGGATGAACTGAGAGTGATTTACAGCTAATTCTCATTTATGGGTGAACTATTGCTTTAAGGTTTTGAACAGAAACAGTGTGTGTGTGTGTCATGCTGGTTTAACCCTTTACTTTCTGTGTGTAATCTCATCTGAAATGACTGAAGACTGTTAAAGACGCTCGTGTTTAACTCATATCAGGGATTTCACATTAACACACGTTCTGTCAGGTGTGTGTTAAATGGATCATCACTGGATCAGCAGTACTGTAATGATGACATTAAACGTGTCATTAAACTTCAGTGTGTGGTGATTTATTAGTCACAGACGGCTTCAGCTTTATTATTCAGGAGCAGAGCAGCATGATGAGGATGATGAAGGTCAGGGTGGATCTGTGAGTCTCTAGGAGTTGAAGTGTAGTTTGCGAGGGCTCATGAACTGGTGTACGATGTCGTCGGTCACAAGCTTGCGTCTCTCCTGATGCGCGGCGATCATGGGCTGGAGCGTCTCGATCAAACACTTCTTCAGTTCTCCGGTGAGCATCGCCCCGCTGCTGTAGTCCTGCAACACAGCCACTAGTTACTATCAGTTACTAGTTACCATCACCATCACCTGTGTAACAGCTCCTAGAGTTACACGCTACAATAAATCAGTTCATACGTACAACATTCAGACTTCTGTTAACATTACAGTCATTAACATTAACAAGGGTTCTTAGTTTGTTAGTTAATGCATTTACTTACATAGTTACTTTTTTATTCAGATTGAGAATTTTTTTATATATATATATTTGCCACTTTTATTGTTAAGTTTTAAGACGTACGTTGTGTGCACTGGTCATTTTTAGTAGTTTTTGTTTAGTAGTACTTGTTAAAATGATACACTCTAATAAATGGGATCATAAACACAGAATAAGGCTTGACGCAGTATCAGTGAAATATTTTCTGGTTTTAGTTGACGATGATGATCTCGCTTGACGTCTTCAGCAGATCTCACCTGTCTGATCTTCTCCAGCTGCTCGTCATCTTCCAGGAAGAAGGTCAGATACAGGAAGGAAACGTCCACATCTGGATTCCCGCCGAGCTTCCGGTGCTCCTCGACCGTGTCCTTCCCGCCGGAGAAAGCGTGTTTGTTGATCTGGAAGAGGAAGAGCTGGGGTCAGTCTCGTTATGAACAATGTCTGTAAGGGGTCAGAACCGAGCCTGATGGACCTTGTTCTTGATCTGTTTGGGCGTGTCGGTCAGGAAGATGGAGGAGTTGGCGTCGCTGGCGCTCATCTTGGTCTGAGCTCCCTGTAGCGCCGGGAAGAAGGTGGAGTGAAGAAGAGCTGGTTTAGGAAAACCGATCCGAGGAGCCACGTCCCGCGTCATCCGGAAGTACGGGTCCTGAGGAGCACAAACACAACAACCTTCATATCTCTGTTAGATTATTAGCATTTTACATCAGTGCTAGTGGCCAAAATTACCCTCTTCTCTTTTATGCCAAAATTGAAGATATTTGGTATATGTCCCGGTGTAAATATATCAAAACGTCATGTTTGATTGTTAATATTCATTGCTAAGAGCTTCATTTGAAAAGCTTTAAAGGTGATTTTCTCAATATTGAGATGTTTCTGCTCCTCAGATTCAGATTTTCTAACAGTTGTATCTCAGACAGATATTGTCCTCTCCTAACAAACCAGACATCAGTGGAGAGATGAGTTATTCAGCTTCAGATGATGGATGACTGGTTTTGAGCTCCAGGGTCACGCGTGTTCGATATCTTTGAACTACACTGGAACTGAAACTGTGACTGGATCAGAAACGATCCCCTGGAGATGAGCAGGATCTCATGATCTGGAGTGTCTCACCTGATCGATGGCACACGGGATCAGACACTGGACATCCGTCCGCTGGCCGAAGATCTGCGGGAAGGAGCTGCTGAAGGACGGAGCAGCCTGGATGGCGGGGAAGCTGACTTTACCTGCAGAAACACACCTTTAAACACCACACACACACACACACACACACACACTCACACCAATCAGAGACGCTCCTCACCGATGCAGTCGCTGTCTGTGAAGCCGAAGATGCCTTTGACCTGGTTAAACGTCACGTGCTTCTGGACCTTCACCACGTTCCTGTAAAACGCTGGACTCGCCCTGACAGGAGAAACATGATGTCTTCATTACACATTCATCTGATGAGAGCTGAGTGATCATCATAAGAAGTTTTTAAAAGTGTTTGATTTCAATATCTAAATATAGATGAAGCACCACACAGAAGTGATGTCTGCACAACATGAACCGCTGCGATATAAAGATGTGTGTGTGTGTGTGTACCCCATGTAGTCGAGGTTGGAGAAGATGAAGGTCTTGTTGACGTCGAATCCACAGGCGATGATGTCTCTGGCGTTCTCCACCGTGTACCGATGACACTCGTCCAGCGACAGATCCTTCCACAGATACTTCTCATCATCAGTCATCTGAATGACCAGAGGAACGTCGAACACGTCCTGAAGCCACCTGTGACACACACACACACACACACACACACACACGTGTCAGCACTTCACAGATTCCAGCCGGACACTGGCTCACTGAGGAAGACTCACTTGGTGAAGATGAAGGGTATCAGGTGACCCACATGCATGGCTTCGGAGGACGGCCCTCGGCCCGTGTACAGATAGAAGGACTTCTGCTTCTCGAAGGCGTCCAGGATCTGATGCATGTCCCTGCACAGCACAAATATTAATATTAAATATTAAATCATCCATTTAAGTTCTATTTTATGGATTTCTTTTTTACTCAACGTGGAACATTTTAATTGTTTTATTTATTTGAACTTAATAATTTATTTAAAATTGTAGGTTTGAGAATCCTCTCCATTTGTTATGATGATGATAAATTTGCTGATGACACTACAATCCAGTCTCTTCAAGAGTCCAGAAACGGCTTTGAGTGCATTCAGACCTTTATCTTCTGGAAGGTGTTCTAGTCTGGTTAAAACAAGAACTACCAGATTTCAGAACAGCTTTTCTCCAGTCTCCGTAAAAACGTTGAACTCATTTATATAACTGTGTAATACTGGAATGTAATGTCTGTGGATTTTTCCACACTTGGCCAATAAATGTGTCTGTTCTCTTCTAGATCCCTAGAGTGTGAAGCACACCTGTGTGAGAAGAAGATTCCTCTGCGCAGGAAGCGGTGCGGTGTTCTTCCTGAGACTCTGGCGATTCTGTCCACCAGCTCCTGATCGATCTTACTGCTGCCGAAGCGCACTGACCGCAGCACAAGCAGCTCGTTAGTGCATTATTCATCAGGAGACTGAGATGATGAGAGTAACGGGGACTGACCGATGAGTTTATCGTAGTCCACTCCTTTGGCGCTGCTGGACGAGACGTTCCAGGGATCCACCTGATCATCTCCGTCCTCCGGCACCACTCCATTATCAGTCACCAGCTCCCCGTCCACCGGCGGACATCCAGCCTTATAGTCCTGACCGGTGACGTGCTTGTAGTCCAGCTTCATCTGCAGCAGCTGCTGGACGGCCGCGTCCACCTCCACCTGAGGAACATCACATCAACCTCAACATTTCATTAAAGCTCAGCCTGAGAAGCAGCAGAACCTCGTGTGATTCATCATCAACAGTGGCAGTGACTCACTTTGGGGCTCTTCTGCGCTTTCAGGGCCCTCACTGTGTCTCCCTGAGCGGTCAGCTTCTCGAACAGATCCATCGGGCTCAAGTCGGACATCTTCGCCTGTAAAGAAGCGAATGTGGTTATTAATATCGGGATAAATGTGCCTGAGGCGCGACATATGCTCGCATGTCAACATTCAAACACCGCTCTGAAGTCCCCGTCACTGATAACACTCTGCTCATAACAGCAGTAAAACAGGGAAGAAGAAATAAACGCACCGTTTCGTGTTTCTGTTTTCACTCATTCGGCTTGCATCAGATTCACTGGGGCTGCGTCACACCGATAACCGCCCGACAGGAAACAGTCACTCCACCTACTGCAGTTCCGGTCGCGTGCGTCACACAAAACTGCCAAGGAGAACTATTTCTTTAAAACAGTGTCCGTTATAATCTGTTTTACTTTGATAACATCAATGCATGGGGAATGTATAATATAGGATGTGTGTTTCATGAACACGAAATATCTTACGGAGACTCTTCGTTTGTGTGTAAATTCCTCACAGATAATACCGAGACTTTTATTTTGTCTGGAAGTTCCTGACAGGTAAAGTCGAGTGTAGTCGTAGACTCGCGCTTCCGGTGCTCGTGCTCTTCCAATGAAACACCGTATTGACGTCACTCGTGTAAACAAGAAGAAATGGTCATAAAAACGAGTTTAAACTAATATGTGAAGGCTTATGTTATAATCTGGACGTGACGGATGGATATTAACTAAGTAGACGATATTAATGTCAGTTTTTCGCAGTGTGGGGGAAAGTTACTTTTATGGAAAGTAACGTTTATTACGTTACTTTTGCGTTACTTTTTAAATATGTCCAGAAGATACTCTTCAGCAATAATAAAAAACAAGGAAGCGTTTTTTCTTTTCATTAAAGGTCAGCAGCAAAGACATGGTTAATAAAATGAGATTAAATATGTTTGCGTCATATTCTGAGTTTATTTGAATTAATTTTGATGAATAATAAAGGTTTTTTGAGAGTGAGATGAATTAATGCACATTCAAATTTAGTCTCACAATGCTCTGTATTTCTGATTTCTCCCAACATGAGGTCAGGAGACTTCAATAAATAAGAAAACAAAGTAACTGGTGTGACTTTTTTGAAAACGTAATTCAGTTACAGTATATTACCCTAAAATTAAGGAAAGGATGTGACATGTGGCCTGGTATGGTTCCTCATTCTAGGAGTTTGTGCTCTGTGTTTAACCCCTCCAAGTACACACACACACACACACACACACACACACTCACACCCTCACACACACACACACACACACACACACACACTCACACCCTCACTCACACACACACGGTGAACACACACCTTCACACACACACACACACACACACACACACGGTGAACACACACACTCACACACACACACTCACTCACACACACACTCACTCACACACACACTCTCACACACACAAGTTAAAAGTTAAAGTTAAAGCAATGTTATTGAATGTAATTGTAATTGTCATGTAGGTGCAATCCTGCAGGTATTAAAAGAACATGGCAGCAGCTGAAAA
>JAUMHI010000061.1:3187587-3206549 GCA_032359435.1 Enteromius unitaeniatus
TGAGGTACAACCTCGATCAGATGATAGAAGCAGGTCATTAGTAACTCTAATTAGAGCAGTCTCAGTACTATGATACGATCTAAATCCTGACTGGAAATCCTCACAGATACAGTGTTTCTCTAAGAAGGAATATATTTGTGAGGATTCTACCTTTTCTAGTATCTTTGACATTTTTGTATAAGGAGACGAGGAAAAGGGAAAGAAATATGATACACAATAATCTTTGGGCAAGTAAGCATACTGATAGTAGTGGAAGAATTGTTTTTTCCGTACATATAAAAATATGGAAGACATGGAAATTTTTCCCCATCATTTGTTGTGTTTATTTACTAAATTTCTTCTGGGGGTTTTATAAACCTTTACCCTGTTGTAGAAGAGATGATTAAGAAAAATATGGAAAAAATAAGCCAGACAGGAAGAAAAGGGAGAAGAGGTAAAAGATGCACAGAATGCTGTTGTGGAACATCTGAACAATACTGGGGTATATTTCAAGATTTAGATGTTTTTAAGAATAGCCTATAATGTAGATTTGTTTGACATACTCTGATACAGTAGGTGGCGGTGTGCACCTAGAAAACCATGGGTTCAAACAGAGACTTTTATTTTGTGTGGAAGTTCCTCACAGATTCACGCTTCCGGTGATATTTCAAATGAAACACCGCGGGACAGACGCGAAAACAAGAACAAATAGACATAAAAACGAGTTTAAACGAATATGTGAAGGCTTATGTTATAATCTGGACGTGACGGATGGATATTAACTAAGAGCTGAGACCGGACAGAGGAGCTTAATGTCAGTTTTCTTCGTTTAAAGTGAGTTAATGGATGATAGTTTCTTGTGCTGCTTCATTCTGAAGAAATGCTGATGAGCCTCTGATAGATGTGAGTGTGTTACTGTAGGAGTCAAAGCTCCACATATATAATAGAGTTCTGGTAATTATAGCTGAACATTAGAGCTTTGCTGAGGAGATGGTTCTGTTCTGTTTGTTGTTGATTGTGGTTTTTGTGATCTGTTATCATGTGTTCTGATGAAATGCAGCATGTAGAGTGGGTTTGTGCGCTTCATGGCTTCTCTGGTGGATTATGAGGATTCTGACAGCGAGACGGACCAGGATCTTCAGCGTAATCATGATGAAGCCCTCCTCATCAGCTCCTCTTCATCTTCATCTTCACGAGTGTCAGCAGCACAGTCCGGTTCCTCCGGCTCCGTGAAGAGAGCTCAGCTGCAGGTCCGGCCGTATGTTTCTAAGAGACAGAGACTGACCGAGACCACAGCGGGTCAGACTGAAGAACCGGACCGGTCTGGATCTGCTGGGGCTCTGCTGCTGCTGTCCGAGGGCTCCGAGAGGGTCCGGCAGTATCTGGACCGAAGCCGCGGTCGGGTCCAGCTGCCCAGACACATGCAGAGCCGCGCCGAGGCCCATCAGGGTCCAGTGAACACGCTTCAGTGGAGTCCAGTGGATCACCTCAGCCACCTGCTGCTGACCGCATCCATGGACAAAACCTTCAAGGTAGCCTAACCTGACCAGCGCTGCTTAGTCTCTCAGAGAAACACATGATTATGGGTAGCACTTGTGTGATGATTACAAAGATTCACCTCGACACAAACGAAGGAAAATCTAAAACTTCTTCCTCACTATTCCTGCCTTGTGTTCCTCTAGAACAAGGAAATATTTATATATATGCAAAATTAGCACAGAATCTTGTCCTCTCTAAGAAATATCTCTTCACTGGACACCAGGCAGAAATGCTGAGGAAGAACAGAACTCTTCAGTCGTTTCTGTATTTCAGTGTTCAATGCCAGGTTCATTTTTTTTAAATGTTTTCAAAGCATCGTAACTGGAAAAATTATCATTCCTAATGAGTGTAAAAATATTATGGAAATATTCTTATCATAATATTTTATTTTACCCCACTCTATATTTATGTGTAGTTCTTTTAGTTTAAATTATTTATTCACACATTATTTTTTACTATTTAATTTGTTGTATAATTTATTTAAATATCCTGTTTTATTATTATTTATTTTAAACTATTTACTTATTTTAATAAATATTTGATTTTAACATATTTGTTTATTAATCAAGAGAACTGGATCTTCATGCTGTTAAACCCCGCCCCTCACTCATCTGGAGGTCACACCCACATCTCAACATCCAATTAGCAACCAATACACAATTAATCATGCATAAATCCAGCAGATGTGTTTCTGGAGCACAGCAGCACAGATTGTATTTGATCAAAATGATCCATTTTTCTTTTATGACAGAAATGGTTAGGATATTAAGTTATCTTTGATAGGTTTGGTGTGTGTGAGAACTAGTAGTGAAGGTTAATCTAACAGCACTAATGAATATAAGTGATGGAGGAGAGAACATCACAGCGCTGCAGTCCAGGACCTGAGTGAGAACGCACGAGTGGATTAATACTGAGCAGAACACGGCTGTGATGCTCCTGGAACGTGTGTGTGTGTGAGTGTGTGTGAGTGTGTGTGTGTGTGTGTGTGAGAGTGTGTGAGTGTGTGTGTGTGTGTGTGTGTGAGAGTGTGTGAGTGTGTGTGAAGGTGTTCTCCTCGTGTGAGAATGTGTGTCGAGACCCAGGAGACCCGAGAGTGTGTCCCGAGGAAAGGTGAATGACGCACACGCTGAGCTCCGTTCAGACACACACTTCTCACTTCTCAGCGACAGCTCACCTTTTCAGATCAAAGTAGGTCACCTGTGAGATCTGCTGAGAGCCAAGTGTTTCATCAGGAGGGTTAATAACGACCTCCGTTAACTGTGTAGACTAACGCAACTACCCCCGTTTATTTTTAGACCTCGCAATACTGACTTTATATTTCACCATTGGAAGAAAAAAGGCTGAATTGTGAGATAAAAAGTCTCAAGCTCTTTTATTTCTGTAGCTCTTTTATCAATACAGATTGTAGCAAAGCACTGAACATCATCAAGTAGAAGAATAGAGTGATGGTGATGAATAATGACCAGATTAAACTATTTATTTATCAAATGCAGAGACGGTCTCTGTAGTCAAGACGATTAGTATTTTAGCTCTGCATCATCCAGTGTGGTCTGCTATAGTCTGTGTAGCACTCGATCCGTTAACGTGGGATTATGATCAGATATATGTGAGGTGAGCTGCTGAGGGTCTCACTCATCTCATCTTGCCCCGAAGCGTCTTGTAACTGTGTGTCTGTAGGATATGAGAGGCGCTGCTATCAGATGCTGTTTCATGAGTGTGTGTGTGTGTGTGTGTGTGTGTGTGTGTGTGTGTGTGTGTTTAATAATGGAGCACGGGCAGTGTCTCTGTGGAGGAGCACAGCTTCATCAGCCCCGGGCCGAACGCTCTGTTCCTGACAGACAAGACAGCCACCAAATTTCAACCAGTGCTTCAGCTTGACCTGCAGCACAATAGGAGTGTGTTGATGACCGAGCGGGGCATCAGAGCAGCTTTAGCAGAGGAATACAGCAGGAATACTCTCTGTGTTTCAGGTGTGGGATGGTGCTGGAGGTGGGCGGTGCTTACAGACATACCCCGCCCACCGCGGCTCCGTGCGTGATGCTGATTGGCTGTCCTGTGGGCGACGCATCCTCTCGGGGTCATTCGACGGCAGCGCAGCGGTCACTGACGTGGAGACGGGTCAGTTCAGCTTCCATCTGTATGAGTCTCATAGAAAGGAGCGGATGTGTTTCTGCTCATGAGAGAGCTCCTCATCAGCCCTCAGCGCTGTGCTAATTACATTTCCTAATTAAAAACACTGCGTATTAATTATGGAGGAGGATGATTCTCCTCGCTCCCCAAACATCAGCCTGTGATTGATGAGCACCAGTGATGAGATTATAGCTCATACAACCAGTGCTGCTATAGACTCCTTAATTAATTATCAATGAAGTTGTTACGGATTCGTTCTCAAACACGCAAGCATGAATCGTCACAGAAGAATACATTTAAATAGTTTCTGTGGCTTTAAATATTTAAATATATTTAATATACAGATTAGTTTAGTTAATCCTGAATGAAGATGTCAAGTCTTGTATTCAGAAAAATTAATTGACTTCATGATAAAACACAACAAATATCTGTCTGTTTGAAAATTTGATTTGCCTTTTAATTGAGATTTATTTCACTTTGACTTCACAGTAAATGTGTCTTGATTCAAGAAGCTTCAGGAGCATATAAATAACTGGATCAAAAAACAGTTATAAGTGTCAATTATATCCATCATCTGAAGCTGAATAACTCCTCTCTGCACTGATGTCTGGTTTGTTAGGAGAGGACAATATCAGTCAGAGAAACAACTATTAGACAATCTGAATCTGAGGAGCAGAAACACTTTCAAATTTGTTCAAATGAAGTTCTTACTAATCAGAATTTATGGTATTAAATTAATAAAATATCTTAATAGAACATGATCTTTACTTAATATCCTAATGATTTTCGTCATAAAAGCGAAGTGTCTAATTCTGACTCCCAGTGTACTGTTGTGTATTTCTACAGATAAAGCTCAGCTGCTGCAGGGTCAGGTCTCTGTGTCAGAGATCTGTGATGAACTCTTTACACTGACTGACTGATTGATGTTCTTCAGGTAAGATGATCTCTCAGATGGAGAATGGGTTTAAGGTGTGCTGCGTCGCTCCTCGACCCTCTGATCCTGACGTGTTTCTGTGTGGAGGCTTCAGTCCAGAGGTCAGGGCCTGGGACGCCCGCTGCTGTAAGGTCAGTCTGATTCGCAGCCTTCCCATGATCCTCTGTGCACAGCGTCTCAGAGTGTGTGTGTGTCTCAGACGCTGCGGGTCTATAAAGCGGCGGTTCAGCAGACGCTGGACGTCTTGTTCCTGAGCGGCGGGAGAGAGTTCGTCAGCAGCACCGATGCGGTCAGTCGAGACTCCGCTGACCGGACCCTCATCGCCTGGGACTACGAGACCACCGCCAGACTCTCCAACCAGATCTTCCACGTGAGACGAGCGGCCTCAACACACTCCTAGAGTCATCCTGGTGTGTGTGTCTGTGTGTTGTAACGTGTGTGTGTGTGTTAGGAGCGCTACACCTGTCCGTGTCTGGCTCTTCACCCGCTGGAGAGCAGTTTCGTGGCTCAGACTAACGGAGGCTACATCGCCCTGTTCTCCACCCAGAGGCCCTACAGGATCAACAAGAGACGCCGCTTCGAGGGACACAAGGTCACATGATGCAGCGCTTCTCTGACACACACAAGGGTCATGACATGAGAAATTAAATGTACCTTGATTTTCGACATATCAGAGGTCTTTGTAATTATTTAAACGTCCTCCTCCTAAACAAAGCCTTTATTTAATCAAGCTCGCTTGTGTCAATTTCTAAAATTGAGGTTTATGCAAGCGCAAGATGACATCACAGGACACCAAATTAGCATAAACACGCCTCCAGAGCAAGACATTGACAAATAGCCATTTTCTCATCACAAGCCCCAGGAAACAGATACGAGTCAAAAACATGCATTCAGTGAAAGAATGTTTTGTTGAGATAGCATGCCCTTTGACACCAGCTGCAGTCCCAGAGGCTGATTTAATAACTGATGTTGTTGTGGTTTGCAGGTGGAGGGTTTTGCAGTGCATTGTGGGTTCTCTGCAGACGGAGGTGTTCTGGTCTCTGGTAGTTCTACAGGTTCTGTGCACTTCTATGACTTCCAGAGCTCAAGAACGCTGAGCACGCTTCAGGCTCATCAACACGCCTGCGTCTGCGCTGCCATGCATCCCATCATTCCCGGCCTCACGGCCACAGCTGATTGGACGGGAGAGATGAAGATCTGGAACTGATAAACTCCTTACAGTGTGAAGCTTCTCCTCAGTGAGGATTATGGGTAATCACATCAAATCATTAAATGCACTGAATGTGACACGGTTTCTTATTTGTTTACTTTGATGCTTTATCTTAATAAAACAGATGAAATTATGTTTTTATCACCACTTTTGATCAGTTTACAGCATCTTTACTATTTAAATGATTCATTTCTATTATTTCTTTCCATTAAAATAATTCAGTCTTTTGAATGTTTTTCAGGTACAATCTGATCTTTATTTCTATTCATCGAATAATCCTGAACAAAAAATGTAGACTGTTTTAAATATTGATGATAATTAATAAATCAGTATATTAGTGATTTCTGAAGATCATGTGACACTGAAGACTGGAGTAATGATGCTGAAAACTAGCAATAATATTTAACAGATATTCACATAGAAAGTACAAATATTTCACAGTATTACTGTTTTTGCCGTGTTTAAACGCCGGCTTGGTGAGCAGAAAAGACTTCATACTGTTCAAATCTTTTGGTAGTGTATATTTGATGTACTTTTCATTATAGCATATTGTATTTCATTAAACTCATCCGTTCACACTGAGAAATGAGAACGACATCGTAGCAGGTCCATCAATCAGATTTATTTAGTAGCATCTTTATAGGTTTGTGTGAGAAAACAACAACAAATACAGCTTAAAAAGTAATGGAAGTCTACTGGAGATATTATCAAACTGTTCCTAATTAAACTCATCGTCTGCTCTCTAGACCTTTACATTTAGACAACGACAGCAAAAATATAGAAACATGCATCTAGAATGTGTCTGTCCTTTACTGGCGTGAGGTAGAAACAGGAAACACACACAATCACATCACTTTAACTGTCGACGGTCACATCTGTCTGAACGCTCCTTCCTGTTTACATACTTGATTAACATCAGTGCATCTGAGCTTAACACTTAACACACCACACGTTCCCATCATGCATGTCCAAACACTGGCAGCGTGAGATTACTGCTTCATGACATTGTCAATCGTTTCATTTTCTCTCCTGCTGCTCTACAAAGAAAAACTATTTGTTTAGAAATCCAGTTCCAGCTGTTTCTTCATTTTCAGTTTTTCAAAGCTAACATGAATTCTAAAATTGTTTTAATTGATTATTTATAGATATTTGATGGTCCTCCCTTGGCCTTTTCTCTGCACTGATGTCTGGTGTGTTAGGAGAGGACGATATCTGTCTGACAATCTAAATATTGAGAAAATCACCTTTCAATTTGTTCAAATGAAGCTCTTAGCTATGAATATTACTGATCAAACATGAAGTTTTGATATATTTATGGTAGGAAATGTACAAAATATCTTCATGGAACATGATCTTTACTTAATATCCTAATGATTTTTGTCATCAAAGAGAAATGTGTAACCCTGACTCATACAGTGTGTTGTACAGAATTCACCTGTGCTGCTGATGACTGCTACAGTGTAACAACTAGATATTACAGCATATATAATTAGGTACCAACACATAGTTTGCACATTTCATTGGTTTCTATCACAACATAAAAATAACGCCATGATCACTGAACTGCCTGCGAGAGAACCACAGTACAGACGTCTGGACGTTTACTGTAAAATGCAGAATATTGAAAGTAAATATAAACCTTGAAATCAAAAATATACATTTTGACTCTGTATGCCACCAGAATAGAATTGAGAAAAATGAAATAAGATGAAAGTGAAGTTGCTGTGATCTGTCCCGAGAGTATATCAGAATTCTGTCTCATCTTCACTAAACCGCATTTATCAGAGGAAGACATGCTCATCATCACACTCCATGTTTCTCAGATGATGGGGTGTGCTTTGGTCATGAGCTGTTCCTGATCTTAATTCCATCTGTCCAAAGAATGCTTTTTCAGAAGCGCTTGGGCTTTTTAGATGTTAGCAGCTTGTGGTGATCCCCTGTATTTGCTCTGGTGAAGTATTCTCTTGACTGAAGACACGTCTGGTTCCTGGAGAGTGTTCTTCTCTCGACTGGATGCTGTGAAAGGGTTTTTCTTCACCGTGGAGAGGATTCTCTGATTTTCTTCACTCGTGGACGTCCTGGTCTTTTTATGTTTCTGAGCTGATATTTGTGTTCTTTGTCCACTCCTAATGCTCCTGCATCTGTCTCTGATGGATCTGTTTTGTTCTTGAAGCCTTGCAATGGCATGTTTCTTTTGCATGGAGAGATCCTTTGTCTACATGTTCACAGCAACAGCTTCTGAATACAAACGACTTGGAATGAACTCTAGAACCTTCTTAATTGATGTAGAAATAATAAAGGAAAAGTTTAAATCTGTGCATGAAACCGCTTTTAAGTCAATTGTCCAATTACTTATGGTCCCTTGAAAAAAAGTGGGAGGTAAAAAGCAGTTATTCCTTAAACTTTCCTAATACCCTCAGATTCAAGCTCAGAGCCTGCACTTTAAGCCCATATTCATTATACAACTGTATCCTAACTGTAATAGAGCCATGACTGAGATCTGTACTGAAAGGCATTGCAGGAAAATGAACAGTGAATTTAAATGAGTTCAGCTGAAATCACTCCAGCTCTTCACTCTTCACTTTTGGTCTGCATATTAATAGAAAGTATAAATTAACCTCATTTACATGTATGTACAGTCCTAGTGTGCCTTGTAGATAAAAAAAAATATTGAAAAAAAATGTGGTTTCTAGAACATCTCTGCACCTGAGTAATCATCTGCTGTAGTCCTAAAGATTAGACATTAACACATATTTACAATCTAGAAGCTGCTTTAGTAAAAGAACAAACTGTGTGATGACTTTTATCGCAGTTTTTGTTTCCAGAGACAATTTGACCTGATGAATTAAACAGCCTACGGAAGAGGATTAGGGCCAAGCGATAATAAAAAAAATCAATAATTTTGAGATTAAAGTCGTTAAATGACAAGAAAAAAAAGAAAAGTCGAAATAAAATGTTGAGAATAAATTCGTTAAATTTCGAGAAAAAAAGTAGTTGAGTTTCGAGAAAAACCCCTGATGTTTGGAGAAGTAAAAGTGCAGAACAAAAGCCTTGTTTTGGAGCGTGCCCCTCAGAGTCTCCCGGAGCGTAGTTCGTAGAGTAATACGCTCGAGTAAAACATGCCAGAACTCTCTTTCCTTTTTCGTCACACGACGCATCAGAAAAGTGGAATTTAACTGCTTTAATTATAATGCATTCATTAAGTGGTACTACAGTAAATCCATCATTCAAAAAGTATTCTAAATGCAGTTATGGCACAGTGTTTCATCTGCATTAAACTCTAGTTTAAATCACCATGGAGCTTGTCCCAATAAGGCAGCATACAGGCTATCTCTTAATGTATATATAAAATAGGCTAATTTACATTCTATGTTATTACCACATCCTGTTAATATACAACAATACTGGTATCTGTCACCATTTATAACTAGGCTATAAATCTAATTAGCTAGCTACTATTTACAATTTGAAAAGATTTGCTACTTTGAAATAACGTGAATTAAACAGCTTTTTTTATTAAGTGGATAATTTTATAAAAATGGTCTGATTTCATTTACACTGTAAATAGCATCTATGGCAGAGGATTGTTCTCACAGCGCTGTTCAGGGCTCACCTGATCGAGACGAGCAGCGCGTGTGATCTGAGCTCTGAATAGAAAATGCCATATACACAAACAAAAAATAAACTATTAAACAAACCAGTACCCTTTAATTAAAAACTGAACTGACAGAGGAGTGTTTGGAAACACAGAAGTGACACACTCTTTGTAAAATGAGACTCATTCTATAATCCAGCAGAACTCTACATGACTAAATCAAGTGACACAACATGTTCACAGATTGCTCTTTATTTTACTGGAGTATATTTACTGACTTAGTTAAGCAGTGTTCCATAAAGCTGAGCTTTAGTCAGACTGTCTTTGCGACTAAGTCCAGCATTTCCAAACTTTTGATGCCGTGGCGTCATTTTCTGTGCTCCGGGGTTTTGAAGATCCTTGTATTTCTGGATGTCCAGACCCTGGTTTAGTGACTCTGCTGAACTGCCGGGACTTTCATCAGCATAATCTCTCCGTGAAGCATCTTTAGTCGTGTTCTGCTTGTCTTTGGTGTTTCCGGTAATGAAAAAGCTGCTTGTCAAATCTTTGGAGCGAAACATCAGCCCTCTCTCTGCCTTCAGTGCATTCAGACTCATCTTTGGGTTCAGTGCTGGACTCGATCCTGCCGATGCAGGGAACCGTGGATCCGGCACACGCCTGTGGAAGACACTGTCTCCATCCTGGAAGCTGCTGTAGAGAGGACCCGGTTTGATCTTGAAGTGGTGCTCTGACAAACCGAAAGGTGAGAATCTGCTGATGTCGTCCATGCTCATCTGCCGCCAGGTGTCCGTCGGTTCCGCAGGGACGAGGATGCGCCTGTGTCCGGATTGGCCGCTCTGTGAGCCCATGTGCTGGAAGCTGCTTGACTTGGGAAACCCCGGGTGTTCCTTACCATACGAGGACAAGTTCTTGTGCTCATAGTCTCCATCGCACCAGTCTGAGCACAAAGATGAACCGTGAAGCTTCTCGTCTGAGGCAGTGCTGCAGCTGGAATAACAGATGGAGGCGGGAAGAGATCTGAGGACGAACCCACGGAAGGGGTCTTCATGCAGGGGGAAGCTCTCGTCGGTGGATGTGTGTCCTCGGATCTGTCCGCTCTGGTCAGCACTCTGCCGTCTCTCGGTCCAGTGGTCGCGCCGGCGCTCTTCGGTGGGACAGTACAGAGCCGTGTCGCTGCAGTACAGGTCAGATGACTTATACGCTGTGTGCCGCTGGACTTTGTCCGGGAACTCTGGGGCTTGTGGGCTTGGTGAGCGTGTGACCGGACAGCTTCTCCCGGGCTCCGGTTTCTCCAGGACCCGGCCGATGATGGCGGTGGGAACCGCGTCTGAGTAAGACTGACGCAACGCTGGCCTCTGGCCAAAACCCTGCCGCTCCATGTGAGAGCTGACTCGCTCCTGAAGATCAGCGGGGAGCTACAACAAACACACAGAGCAACTCTTAACAGAGACAACACACTGGAAGAGTAGAGAAGTGTCAGAGATACTCGCATCTTTCTTCTATAGAGCCTGTAAAGGGATGTGGTGAGGGGCACAAATGAGATCTCTCTTTTCCGTAGTTCTCTCTCAACTTTTGTTGAACTATAAGAAACATGTTTACATTCTCTCACAAAACTATTGCATTCTTAGAAGGAACTTGCAAAACTTCAGCATTCTCTCACATGAGTATTGCACTCCCCCAAGAAACTTTGCAATCTCTTGAAAAACACTTGCATACTCTCAAAAGTAATTCGTTTTGTTGTGCTCCCAGACAAACTTGCATTTGCTCACAGAATTATTGCATTTCACTAGAAACTTGCATTTGCTCTGAAAATGTCCTTTATTCTAATGGATGTAAATGGCATATACGATGAATTCTATAAAGAGAACCTTCATCTGACTTCATCATCCTCAGTAGTCCATCAGAAGGACACAGCAGAGCATTATGGGAAGAGTGCTCTGTTCTCTTTGTGATTAACAGAACATGGAGCATGTCTGTAAACAGGCTCTGTCAGCAATAAATCCAGTGCAATTCTCTTTCCCATCATCAAACATAGCAGAGAGAGTTTATATTCAAATGAAACCCGTCTGGCCTCCAGCAGAAAGAGGCAGAAAGAACTTGATGGATTTAAACCTGCCACTGCAGAATGAAAATGGAAAGGATTCGCTGCGCCTCTGACTTTCTTTAAGGTTGTGCTATTTTTAGGATGAGTTTCCCTCTGAGAAAGAAATCAGTGGTGTGTGTGTGTGTGTATGCATCAGTCGTACCTCGGACAGTTTGTGCGCTTTGTAAGGAGATTTTCCACACTTGAGCAGTTGAGCCGCCAGATTACAGTCTTTCCTGTACAGATCCTGTGGGAAATTAGAAGCCATAAGCCATTTGATTTGGCAAATGATTATTCAATATTCAAAACTCTCAATCTATCAATATTACACATCTGAGCTGAATGCGGCTGATGTGAACATTTGATGTGTAATTAGTCATCAGTGGGTCACACACTAACTAGTGAACCTAGAGAGAAACCAAGTGGATGCTGAAGCACCGGCTGCTCCTCAAACACTCGCTCCATCACAGAGAACATACGCCAGAGGCTGATGAATATTAGGTAAAACCTGTCAGGAACCTTCAAAGAACACTTGTTTCTGGCAGACGATGTTTCCTGTGAGTCAGCAGGAAAACAATCACAGATGAAGCTGTGAAGGCGTCACTAGCCTGTGGAGAATGGAAATGGTCAGCATGGCATCTGTTGTACGTACGTTATCCTCTCGCAGCTTCTGGATGGTGAGCTTGGCCTCCATCAGGTGGTTTTTCAGCGTGCTGATCTCTCGACTCAGTGATCTCTTCTCCTCTTCATGGTGTTGAGTCTTAAACACAAAGAACCAATATAAACATAAACTATATTGGCACCCCTTCTAATGATCAGGTTTGACTTGACTTTTAATTTAATTTCCATGAGTACAAATCTGTATTCTGGGGAATTGCTTGCTTCTAATTTTATAGCAGCAGTTTGGACAGGACTCTATTCTAACATGACAATGCTTCTGTGTATCTCTGCGAGGTTCAAAAAGAAATGATTGATTGAGTCAGTGTGGAAGAACTTGGCAGAAACCTTTGCTGTGACTGAAAACTCATCACCAAACACCAATGATTTGTACATAGACTGTAGACACTTCCAAAACTGGAAACATAATTCATCCATTTAAAAGCTGTATTTCCATTCCTGTGGCAACAGCTTTGTTTGTGTTCAGTTTTTGTCACAATTATAACATTATGTGCTTTAACATTAAGATTTGTACTCATGGAAATTACGATCATAGTCAAACCTGTTCATTAGAAGGGGGTGCCAATACTTTTGGCAGAATGTATCTCTGATAAATGCAGCTATACAGTAAGTCATGAAGAAATTAATTTAACAGTTCATCCAAAGAGGATGATTTTGCTATTATTTACTTTCCTCAGACCTAAATGAGTTTCTTCTGTTGACTACAAAAGTTGTAATTTTGAAGAATGCTGGTATCCAAACAGTTGGCCATTGGTTTCTATCATATGGAAAAAATACGTGAAGATCGACGACTACCATCAGTTGCTTGGATTCATTCACGTTAAGAACAACTTGAGAGTAAAAAATGATGAAAGAATGTAACATTTTTGGGTTAACTGTGTCTTTGAGATAAACATTAACATGAATGTTAGGAGATGTTATTGCTGTACAAATTCAGTTCCGCTTCAGTTCAGTCTGTGATTTCTGTTCATCAATCAGATGAGATTTATCATATACATTTAAAGATTTATAGATCCTGAAGCCTCTGCTTGAGTGTTTACTGGAATGAAAGTCCCTTTATTTTTTGCCTCACGTTTATTGAACAAACCATGTGGAGCATCAGCAGTATTTGCATATGATTACTAGGATTTATATCTTCAGGTGTGTGTGTATGTGTGTGTTCTACAGCAGTCGTTCATCAGAGATCAGCACTTGACCGAACGAGTGAAAGAATCTGACTGTTGCTGAATCACAGGTACATCGTCACTCGTCTCTCTACACTCATATGTTGCTGTTTCTATGGCAACATCTGTCAGTCATGGTCATGTGACCTGCAGTTATGTTTCACCCGAATATGACTTTAAGTTTAATCTGTGTGTGTAAGAGAATGTGTGAGGGTGAGTTAGTGTACTTGTTTTTCTATTCTGGTGCGACTTAATCCGTGTATGTGTGTTTCTGGTTGGGTCTCAAATCCCATGTGAGCCAATTACTCAAAAACTGAAAGCGAAGAGGCTGAAAGTGTCAGATGCTCAAGTGTGTCTGAAGAGGGTCCGATGTGTTTCTGAGTTTAGAGTGAATGTAGCTGGATGTGGGTGACTGACCCGTGAGTCTGGTCGTAAACAGATTTGAACACTGATGCATGTCTCTGGAGGCTCGTTTGTGTTTTCACTGAGAGACTTAGACTAATGAGGAGGACACAGACAACTCCACATTCAGGAGAAACACTGAAACGGTGACGGCAACATTACACTGATTGGGGTCAGAGCCGCAGTCGAGCGTCTCGGCAAAACAAACATTCAGAAATCCAGATACATGTACTGGAGATGCAAACTGATTCAAATACAGTGTTTATAATTAAAACAAAAACACATATCTGCCAATAGACTGAAAAAAACGCTTGTTTTCTGAGACCATTGGCAGATATTTGTTCTTGTTAGAAACATAAACTCACTTGATCAATTTCTCAGAAAAACAAGACTCATTGAACGTATTAAGAATCTTAAGACATTTGCACAAAAATACAGAGGAGGAACACGAACTTCTGATCATCTCCAGCAGTCTCTCTGTTCTCATTATTGGTATATTTTCTCTAATCTTCCATCTTAAACCACTTCACAGTGATTTACTGGACTTGATACTCAATGAAAGTTGATTCTGGGTTTTCTTCATCAGATTGACTTAGTTTCATATCAGGGTTCTTCGGATTCCCAGTCTGTTTCTGCTCATGTGTCCTGCTGATTTTCACGGGGAATCACTTCTGAACTCATCTGTAGCGTCAACATCTGTCAGCTCTTTCTAAACCAGACCGCTTCAGATATCAAATCGGGAATATTTATTCACAAACTTGCTTCTTAATCAGCATGACAAATTGCTTTTTTTCTTTTCTAAGTCACTTTGGATAAGAGCATCTGCTAATTACATCAAACATTCATATGCAAGAAAATGTTAACTATTAAATTGACTAACTATACATTTATGAAGGAAATATAACAAGCATGAAATGCAGCAGCAGATATCAGAGTGAAATATATTGAAATGCAATATGCTGCACATATATTAATTTAAATAAAATACATAACCATTGAAAGGTATATTTTGCTGTACATTTCAAGATTAATTGTGATACCCATATGCTTCCATAGAAATAAAGATCTTTCAATCATTTACAAATCCGTTTGAAAGCATCAGTAAATGCATGCTGGTTATCAGTAATAAAGGCATGACGAACGGTCAGTTATTGGAGGCTGATGAGTGTAATACTGTGTCTCTGGTCTGCATGGAGTGAAAGGATCAGGTTCATAATCGAGGCCTCAAGCCGATCAATTCCTCTAATAATCAGAGCTGAAACACAAAACCCTTTCACAGCTCCACTGATGTTTGGGCTTTAAACGGCTATAAAGTTTAATAGGATTTAAGATCAGCCGAGTCTTCTTTGATTCCAGCACAATCTCTGCTCTGATGGTGAGACGCTCGAGCAGTTATTGATCTGTGACAGTCTCTCCTCTGCTCTTCTGTTCAATCGTTCAGAGAGAAGCACTTGTTGATCCCTAAACAAGAGTCCTGGCTTTCAGTATTCATCCTGAAAGTGCGCTCTCGACAAGACATGATCACACGAACATCTCCTCTCAGCGCTCGTTTCTGAAGAGTTTCTGTGATTATTAATGAGCGGCGCAGGTGTATTTGTAGAAAAGGACAACAATATGTGTCAGAATTACTGATTCTTTCATATCAAAGAAAAGATCATGTTCCATGAAGATATTTAGTAAAGGTCCTACTTTAGATATATAAAAACGTCATGTTTGATCAGTAATATTCATTGCTAAGAACTTCATTTGAACAACTTTAAAGATGATTTTCTCAATATTGAGATGTTTCTGCTCCTCAGATTCAGATTGTCTAATAGTTGTTTCTCTGACAGATATTGTCCTCTCCTAACAAACCAGACATCAGTGCAGAGATGAGTTATTCAGCTTCAGATGATGTATACATCTCAGTTTCACCAAAGTGACCCATGATTTTTTTTCATTATGTTTTGTGCTCCAGGTTCACATTTCTGATAAATCATCATCAGTGTTTGAGATCTAAACAAAGAAATAGAGGTTTTATCATCAAGCGTTAAAGATGCTGCGAGACACTCTGAGCTTTTTCGACTGAAATTGGTTTTAGGTTTTATTACATTTGTTTAAATGAATGAGATCAGGCTTACTTACCATGCGGTGTATTTTCTCCTCCATGTCCTGGTTTATTCTCTGTAGAGCCGAGTAGCTGCTCTGAATCCTGCAGAGAGATGATGAAGATGATGAGTTATAGAGGGAATAAGGGTTTCTGGACTCTTGAGCTTTCATATTTGGTGAATCTGGTTAAATCATGACTCCTGTGTTTCTGAGGAGTTCAGTAAAACCAGCAGCGGCGCTGAACTGAAGTACAGATTGACATTTCTTCTAGTATGTGTAGTAAGTGAAATGACTTCAGATATTTCGTTTTATTTTCTGAAAATATTAAAATATATGAAAGGTTTTTGTAGTGAGTGAACTCTTCTTTAAAGAAATTAAATGGAACTTTTCTGCTGGACAAAATGTTTCTACTGGTTTTTGGCATGTTAAAGATTTTTTGTTCTTGCTTGGTTCTCTTCAGAACTGTTTAGTGACGGGACCCAGCGGTGTGTAGTTCTGTCAGACCTGCGCAGTTTCTCTGTGAACTTGTCCAGCTCGTCTTGAGCTCGTGTCAGCTCCGTCTCCAGATACTGACGCGTCGACTCGAACTCGCTCTGCAGCTGCTGCAGTTTGTGTGTACGTCTGCGCAGATCCTCCTTCTGCTCCTGAAGAGAGCTGCAGGAACACAGACAGATCATGACTCCTCCACCACGACCCAAAGACGTCTCCGAGATTAACACGCAGTTATATGAATCTCAATTAAAAACACTCTCTGTGATCAAGAGCACTAAACCTGATTTATTTATGCGCTTATGAAATATCCATAAGTCCCAGTTAAACATTAATGATCTTTGAAGTTAAAACGAAAGAGAATAATTCAGATTCAGTGAACTGCGTGTGAAAGCTAAAAACTGGTTTTACTAGAAATATCACTATAGATAAAATATCTATTTTAAGTATGAAGCACTTTCTTAGTGCACATTTACCATGGTAAAATTAAACCAAGAGTGATGATGAGGGATAGAAGACAGACTGTGTGTGAGAGAAAAAGTGTGTGTCCTTAATAGGGTTGGTGGCCGATGGAGAGCTGATTTCTGTCCAGCTGAAACTGTGTTTGAACAGCATTCACCTGCCCTGATCATCGATCAAGTCTGGGTCTGATGGGATCATGATGGCGTCTAATGGCTTCGGCTGATGACATTTAGATGAAGGGCCTGATGGATGGATGGATGATTCAATAACAGGCTTTCTGTTCGATTTCAGACTCTTACCTCCTCTTCTGGTGTTTACTACCATTTCTGGGAGCTTTTAGTGCCGTTTTCCCAATATAAATCTTTTTCATGTTCTTTCAGTGTGTCCTGCAGAGACAGACACAGACGGCCGAAGCGGTCATGAGCGGTCAGCTCAGAATCACCACCACAAACACACACAGACATGAGACACACACACGTTTAAAACCAGCGGCTCAAGATAAACAGATCCAATTCATGGACATAACGCTGAAAAGAGCCAATTGAGATGTAAATAACACATGTGGCTATAAGTCTTGTTTCATGATTTAGGTTTAGCTTTAAATAAGATCAAAACTCGAATATCTTTCATATTCACATTCAGACACATGAGTTTAGAGAATCTCACATGACTCTCACTGCAGGAGACCACACACCATCTGTCATGACTAATGACAAACTGCACCCGCTGAGACACACACACACACACACACACACACACAGTCTCAGTTTGACCGGTTCTTACAGGAAGATAAATATTCGGTTGTTAAAGTGACGGTTCACTCTTTCCTCTGTAAAGAAGAACGATGCAGGCAGCTCTGACCTCCACTGATCATTTCTCGAGACGTCTTAATAAAAGGAAGAAAGTATGCTACAGAGACAGGTTTGAAAGGCATGAGCAGAGTAAATGAAGTCAGAAAGATCATTCTGGATGCTAAGACTTTCAACAAACACTTCCTGGAGTGCGTTTCCCGAACAACGACGTAACTCGCTGATTAAGCACCATAGTGCGATGCATTGTTTAGGAAAGAACTAACTACACCACATCTGCTCTAACCACATTAGTTCAACAACATTGGGCCAGCGTTAATGACGTCACACACACACCTGCTATTAAACTGATTAGAGATCTTCAAGATGCTGCTGTATTGAACATGACACATATTGACTAATTTATTATTTTGGTTCACTGTCATTTTGCTTTATTTGATCTTTGAATCATCGCAGGTTTCCTCTTACGTCATACTCCAGGCTTCTTCTTCTCCATCTATGCACATGCACACTTTTCAAAACACAGCGTTTAGAATAGACGTGCAAACATATTTCTTCTTATATTTAGCTATAATGTAAGATAAAGATAGTAATGCATGTTAGTTTTCTTCTTGTTCCCAAGAGTATATTTATTAAAGAGCGTATATCTTACAAGAAACTATGCTTCTGAGCACAGGTCCAGTGCTGTAGTTCTAACCACGAGCGTTTGAGACGTTGACTGAAGGTTCGTTTAAACTATGCTTTCGGGAAACACCGAATCGTTGAACCATGCTGGGAACGACGGAACCTGCGACCATAGTAGACTAACCATGCTTTTGGGAAACGCACCCCTGTCTGTCTGACACACTTGCGGTATATAAATATTTTAGTAACGCTACAGGAGAATAATCCAGCAGCAGATGGGGCTCTGAATCATGTGCGTCAGGTGCTCTGTGTTTCTGTCGGACTGACTCAGGACGGATGCGTAACGTTTCTTTAGTAGACGCTTTTTCTTCCTTTTCCTTTGTTTTCTGCTCATTCTACACACTTCAGTGAAGCGGACACAAACTCCATCCTGACAGGTTTGTGTGCTGCTGGAATATCAAACAAACACGTAGTCCAGCGCTACACAGACACAGGCATGATGGGAAATCTCTCCTGCCTGAAGGGCTTTCTGTGAAGTGAAGCTGTCAGTCAGACAGAGAGAAAATCAACAGGAATAAGAGCTTGACTTGAACACAAGATCTGTTTTGATTCAGCTGTGGAAGGATGCAGATGTGGTCGGGCGCCACAAAGGGTTTATTCGTTCCAATAAGGTTGAAAGAAATATTACTGCTGACTACGCCACCCCAATTAAATGATGGGGAACTAATGATGTAACTTAGGTTCACACAAGTTCGTTTAGGAAGGGCAGAGACAAGG
>JAUMHI010000061.1:3209395-3221561 GCA_032359435.1 Enteromius unitaeniatus
GGTGAGAAGAGAACTGGAGTGGTTGTGTATAGGAGGACTGGAGAGATGGAGGTGAGGATGAGAGGGGAGGGGAGGAGAGGATGAGAGGGGAGGAGGAGAAGAGTGGTGAGGAGAGGAGAAGATGAGAGGAGAGGAGACAAGAAAAGAGAAGAGGAGGAGAGGAGAAGAACGGACACAAGGAGACAAGTTGAAATGAAACGGGGAGAAGAGGAGGACGGGAGAGGTGGAGGAGGGGAGGAGAGGATGAGAGGGGAGAAGAGAACAGGAGAGGTGGAGGAGAAGAGAAGGAGAGGAGCGGAGGACAGGAGAGGTGGAGGAGAGGATGAGAGGGGAGGGGAGGAGAGTGGTGAGGAGAGGAGAGGAGACAAGAAAAGAGAAGAGGAGGAGAGGAGAAGAAAGGACACAAGGAGACAAGTTGAAATGAAACGGGGGGGAGAAGAGGAGGACAGGAGAGGTGGAGGAGGGGAGAGGAGACAAGAGGAGGAGAGTACAGGAGAGGTGGAGGAGAGGATGAGAGGAGAGAAGAGGAGGAGAGGAGAGGATGAGAGGGGAGAAGACAAGAGAAGAGGAGGAGAGGACAGGAGAGGTGGAGGAGAGGATGAGAGGGGAGGGGAGGAGAGTGGTGAGGAGAGGATGAGAGGAAAGGACACAAGGAGACAAGTTGAAATGAAACGGGGGGGAGAAGAGGAGGACAGGAAAGGTGGAGGGGAGAAGAGGTGGAGGAGGAGAAGAGTGGTGAGGAGAGGATGAGAGGAGAGGAGAGGAGACAAGAAAAGAGAAGAGGAGGAGAGGAGAAGAAAGGACACAAGGAGACAAGTCCTTGAGAAGCATCTTTACCTGTTTCTGCTCACGTCTCCATCAGAAACCTGAAGAAACAGAACAATCACTCTTATTTACATGATTGACAGCTTCCATCATAGAAACCTTCTGCATTCATGAGCCATTAATTATGGCTCATTAATAAACACGCTCGTTTGGGAAGCATGTGAAAATCAGCTATCCATATATTAGCATTATTACTGCATTATTTTTAGATTCTCAAAACGCTTCATTCTGTATGTTTTATAAGATTGTTTCCTCATGGGGACTAAAATAATGTCCTCACAAGGTCAACATTTGCTGCTATTACTATCCTTGTAGGGACATTTGGTACCTGTAAAAAACACCAGGTACTGTACACGCACACACCATCATTCTGTATCAGCATTTCCTGCAGAATGTCTTCATAACACACAAACCAAAACCAAAACCAATCCACTGTATTCACAAACACTGAGTAACTCTGCTCACAGATGAAAGCCTATCCTTCTCTGTCACACTCACACTCTGGTTACTTCAATGAATTTATTTCTGAGCGATAAAATCCCACCACGCACACTAGTATCCAGAAGCTCTGAGAAATCTGCCCACCAGAGCTGAATCTCTGCTTCTCTTCGGTTTGCTCTCACTGTCTGTAGTGCAACAGGGAGATTATAATTAATTCTTCCATTCAGACACACACAGTTTCTATGGCAGATACTCGATCCAGGATTCGTGTTGTTTCTATTGTTTTAGCACTGCACGTCTTTATGATTGGCATTTGAGAAGGAGCACTTCCATACAAAAATATCGAATGAATTATTAATACGGCTGCTGTTCCCCGGCAGATGAGAGAAGTGTGGCCAGACAGCAGCAGCTTTAGTGTGAATAATAGGAAAAGCTGTTGTATTTTTAATAGGTGCTGTCACAGAGCAGCGATGGGCTCGATTACTCCTCTGACCTCACAATAATCTTTGATAAGATGCATTGCACATTGTTTTAAAGGACAATATTTTATTAAGTCAAGTTACTTGCATTTGGTGACTTGCCATACCAATACAGCAAAAGAATCCCTTAGAACAGAAATAAATGAGCGATGAATGCATCACTCCTTAAGATCATGTAGTGCCGGATTATTAATGACTCCAAAATTTGGTTTTAGTCACTGTAGGGTGTCAAGACTTTTTGTGTTGCATCTCCCAGGTTGTGAAATGCTGTCTCAAGACATCAGTGTACTACCTTCATTCTTTTTTCAAAAACCTTTTAAAGGAGTCAGGAGCTGAGAAACCAAATTTCCCTTGATCTTTCCCTTGTTTCAGAACTCAGTACTTCTGTTGTTAGTCTAAAACTAGCTTCTATGGCAGTCTACCGAAACAGCACCTTTTGGAATGTTCTACTCTGTGATGTAATAGTGTGAATTAGCCCCGCCCTCAAAAAAGAAGCCCGTTTAGCCCCACCCACCGACTCTACATCACCTCCTGTTTAGCCCTGACCACCGATTCGAAACATGAACATGCAGGGCTGCACAGAAACTAAACGATAAAGATGCTACGAAGACAGAGTGGTGGAAAAACAGTGTTTGGATTGCCTTCCTTCTGAATACAACATTAGCAAAGAGTGAAGGAACTAATGAAGATCCAGAAGAACTTTTGTTCACTTAATTTTTCCTTGGATTCACTCATAAGAGCACTGATATTTTTGTAGTATTAATAATTAATTGTATTTGTTAAAATGTATGGCTTTTATGCCAAAAGTCTCGATAAGATTATGAGTGGAATCACCACTCACCATATCTCCGAGCGCAGCTGGTCTCGGGAGCGAGGTGGTTCGGTACGGTGGCCGTGGTGCTTCGTCTGACTGCTTCGAAATGGGACTTGAACATCTGCGAGAAGACTTGCCACCTGGCTGTAAGATTCTCTTGTCCACGTCTCGCGAAAGCGTGGAGCTCTCTTCATCTTCCCTCCTCACTCGGTCTATGTCAGTCTCGAGGTAGGTCCTTCCTATCATTTCCATTTCCTCCTGAGTTCTTCTCAGGGTTTCGCTGGCATCCAGAATCTTGCAGCTCGGCATGCACTTGGCCCATTTTTTCACTTCACTGTTCCTGAAGTCACAGGCATTGGAACCAAACCAAGCACCGGAAGCCGAGGTAGGGTTTAGGCATGGAAGAGACAAGGTTTGTGGCTCCTTCTGACGGATAGGCGCTCCGAAGGCTTGCAGACACTCAGGGTCCAGGACCCTACACGTGACCTCGTCAAGAAACTGAGAGAACTTGAGCTTCTCTTCAATCTTCTGCTCTAAGTCAGATGATGCGGTCGAAGCAGTGGAGGTTCCCTGACTCGATGACGAATCCCTTCGCTCTGCATCAACCTGCTCTGCTCCCATCACGCTGCCCTGGTAGCTGTCGGAGTTCTGGTAGCCCATCTCGGAGTCGCTTGTAGCTTCTGGACGACTTATGGAGCCGGCACGCACCCGGAAAACCTCCTCACTGTGCTGCTTAATAGAGCTGCGCAGCAGACAGGTGGCCCCGGAGCTCCAGCTGTTGGTGTCCCAGCTGTCGTCCTCACTGGAGCTGGAGCCCCGGAGGCTTGTGCTGGAGCTCCGCAGGCTGAGGCTGGAGCTCTGCAGCACAGAGGAGCTGGGAAAGCTCTTGAGGCTGGTCACCGAACCCTTTAGACTTGACAGAGCGGAGACAGAGTCCTTTAGACTGGAGGTGGAACCAGGCTTGTGCAGGGTAGGCGAGGAAAGGCTGGACGGACAGCGGGGCTGAGGATCTTCATCCAGGTCGCTCTGGCATGCCGAGAAGACTGGACAAGAAGCCGTGGATGAGCAAGAGCCACGCTCCTGCCTTCCAGACGCCATCTTGGGCCTCGGCTGCCTTTTTAGAGTGGACACCGTCCCGTTGACCATAACTCCTCTTCCAGTTTTCGATGAGCCGTTCTGCATTTTCGCCTCCATCATTGGTGTGTGTAGAAAACTGGACCATGATGAGCTGGGCTGGCCAGATTTTGACAGCTGTAAAGCTCCAGTTGCCCTAAATGCATTTACCTCCCGTGACTCACTTTCTCAAACGCTCTCTCAGCTCTGCAGGGATGAAAGCATACAGCGGTTAAAACATGCAGCAGACGCACCGGTCAGCTTTCTAAATATGGACACGAAGGTGAAAATACAGTCTTTCCTGTTGGTGAATAAACCTTCATATGTGCTCAGTTAGAATCCTGGTTAAATTTCCAGGTCAGTTGCTCTTTAGAACAGGCCATTGATCAGGATGCCACGTGATGGACGGGATGTGGGGCAGGACTTGAGTTCCATAAATCAATTCCTTATTGGACTTGTTGTTTACAGCGTTAGAGCCGGCTGATGATGTCTCTCTGCTTTAGATTAAATTATAGGCTGCTAGCTGCCGGTTTGTTTGTTGTTTAATGGAGCATCAGAGCCATGTGCAGATGATCTGAATTGAAGAAAAAAAGAGCATTCAAAGTGACGGTGTAAACAACTGCACTATATTAAACTAGCTATTAGACTAGCTAAAGGCAATGGGATAGCAAAGGGAATGTGAAGGGACAATTTACATTGAAATTGTAGATCATTTCATTCTTCAAACTGCAACAGACACAGATACTGTTAAAGAGATGGTATGGATTTGACCCTACATTCTCTTTTTCCTGGACAGGTTTTAACTTTGTGGTTATTATTTTCATGTTTGGTAGCATGAAACATAGTCTGGCATCCTGTGTTGCACAGAAGACAGAAAATCCTACAGGTTTGGAGCAACCTAACCCTTAAGATGGCCAATTCAATATCTGATTAAAGACAATGTAGTGCTGTATTGACTAATGACAGCAAGCTATTAAATCAGTGGCGGTCTGAAAGCTGAAACTAAGAACTAACCCCACTGGGTTCCTAAAACACATATTTTGTAGTCTCTTGGGTTATTGAATGCCTATGGAGTCACATAAATTTAACAGACAATTAAATGGAGCATTGTTTAGAATGAGTGGTGACTGAGTGAGAGAGGCTGGCAGATTCATCAATACACACGTCAATACACCCTTAAGCTATATGCTGAGCAGACATGTTCAGTACAAAAGAGTCTGTCCCTCACACACACTGAACATCTTCACGTCTGATCAGAGCTGCTGTTTGCATGCAGATGTGAGTCATTAGTATGCAGAGTCAGCAGAGATGAGTCCAAACAAGCAAGACCAAGAACATTAATACTGCACTCATTTACCTTTATTATTCAAATAGTTAGAGTTATCTGGGATAGATCATATGGACTGGCCAGTTTCTTTTATTTTCATCTGCCACACCACTGTAGAAATCAATAGGCATGAGAACGATTAGATTAGTGTGTGATGTTTCATTTTTCATGTCTCTATCCTCTATGTAAAAATCACCCTAGAAGACTGTGAATGTCAAGGGAAATTTCAGCTGCTGCGAGAGCCATTCGTTAAAGTCAATGGAGCAAAACCTCCTGTAATACGAGATGCGTACACGGATGATCGCTGTTTATTTTATGCTTAAGTGCTGATCAATAACTCTTAAAGGAACCAATGAAGAGATCCAGAAGCAGAAATGTCACATTACAGGCATTTGTCGGATGCTCTTACCTGAACACTTGAACCCTGGGGGTTATGACTCATTTGCATATCTCAATAAAAACTGATCAGGCGTCAAGTGTGCTTCACCGTCCCCTAGTGGACACAATCATATTCTGTGTGTCATTTCAGACGCTCTTTAAGTGATTTCATGAATTAAATGATTAAATGAATTGTTTGGGGATACTCGCTCTGAAGTTTCAATTCCAACAAAACAGAACAGATCAAGCCAAGTATTTGGAAAAAATGTAAATTCAAAGAATGTTTCTTTCCAGTGTAGTAGTAATAATAATATTAATCCCAATAGAACATTTTCTTCCAGTACATCCTAATTTTGTGACACAAGCAGAATATAATGACAAACTAATGTGTGCATTAATCATCCCTGCTGTCATCAGTCATTTCACATTGTGAGCAGTCATTATCGGTGTGTGACAGTGACACAGACGCACACTGATGAAGTGAGATCTCCAGCAGAGAGATGTTATTACAGTAAAACAGTGTAATGAGAGTGAAGCTCGCAGGTGTTTCTGGACACACCTGCTGTTAGATCATGTTCTCTGTGAGATAGCGGCTCTAATGCGCTCAGATATCTCAGTGTGTCTGAAAATAGAGCAGGAGAATGTGGTGCTCCCTCTGTTGCCATGACAACCACTGCCTGCATATGTATCAAACTGGCTCGTATCCACCAGGACCCAATTATTTTTCAGAGGTACGACACACAAAAGATCCACTCTGATGAGCAGAATACAGCAGCCTCAGTCCCTGTGAACATCACACACACACATCTCTGAGAGAGTTCTGAGGTGTGGACACTGTACACCAGATATGTATTAAAATCATGAAGAGTGAAAGACAAACACTGTCTGTATTTATTAATACAGCACAAGTCATAATGATTTACATCTCATTCACGTCTGTGCACACACACACACACACACACACACTTTATGAAATGAGTAACTAAATGCTTTGATGCTTTGAATAAGAAATCCTCTCAGACGGGAAATCCAGCAGCTATCGAGTGTTTGATTTGGGCTTTCTCTGGTTTGCTCGTGTGTATAATCAGAGATCTAGAGATTATTGTACAGTAGATACAGTTAAACCTTTGATTATACAATGATCAATCTCTCGTCCTGCTTTCATCTTTAAACAGACTTTCTGATGATGTTTCCTTTGAGAAACTCATGCTGTTTTGTACCTCACTGACCTTCTCTGTCTGAACAAAAGCAGTTCTCTAAAATATGGAAAAGTCAAACAGAAAACTGACTGATTTTTGTGTCAGCTGTGCCTCTATGTGAGTTTATGAAATACCATTGTAGATATGATATAGAAACATGCTGTGATTAAAAACTAGCTGTTACACTTTAGTTTTATAGCATTAGACTTAATGAACAATGTTTAAAAATTGATAAAAGTAATAATCTGTATTGTCCTCATAATCAGGCAGTAGGATTGATTCATCAGCAGTGATTTTAATTATAGTGTGAATCTTCTGTGTCAGATTACAAATCTCATTTTCATCAGTGAATGATGTCAAGATGATCTGTCAACAGATGAAGATTGAGGTTGTATTAATTTGTGCAAGTACAGTGCAACTTCCTGTTATTATTTAATTATTATCTGCCAATTTAGACTCAATTAAGACACATAATTATCATGCGTCAGACGTGTCATTCACCGCACAGATGACTGTGAAAACATGAGGGTAATTACCTCACTGCGGGATGCTTTCATTCATTACTGCTTTATTAACACTAGTGATGCGAGTGTTAATGAAGAGAACCCTGACCCGACAGAATCATGCTGCTCATATAAGCTAAAACCACCTAAATGCTTTACAATCTCTCAGAAACCACTGATGTACAACTGAGCCGATTAATCCTGCTTAGCCTGGTCTCAGGAAAATGCATAGAAATAGTATGCCAAATAAAAACAGAAACGGGGAAAATCTGACTTTGTCACGCATATGACCCACACACGCCTGTATAAATAATAATCTCGCTTGATCTGTCATAATCTCATGCTACTGATACCTGCTGAAAAACAGCATATGCTGCTTAGTTGTTTTGAAACTGGGAAGCTGGTTTAAGCTGGTCATGTTCTGGCAAAGAAATGGACAGCACCAAATATATGAGTGTCACAGCAAAGGGTCTGAATACTTATGACCATGTGATATTTCATTTTTTCTTTTTTAATAAATCTGCAAAACTTCAACAATTCTGTGTTTTTCTGTCAATATGGGGCGCTGTGCATACAATAATGAGGAAAAATTTACTGAAATGATTTTGCAATATATTAAAGAGTGAAACATTTAACAGGGTCTGAATACTTTCCGTACCCACTGTATATTTCTTAATATACCAGAATACCAGACTTAATAGAGTATGTGCTGTTATGTTGCATGTCCAGTATTTCGATACGTGACCCTGGAGCAGAAAACCAGACATAAGTCAGTTTTATGAAACTAAGATTTATCATCTGAAGACTTAATAACTCATCTCTGCACTGATGTCTGGTTTGTTAGGAGAGGACAATATCTGTCAGAGAAACAACTATTAGACAATCTGAATCTGAGGGAGCAAAAAAATACATTGAGAAAAACACCTTTAAAGTTGTATTTCTTAGAAATGAATATTACAGTACTAATAAAAATTCTTTACTTAATATTCTCATGATTTGTGTATTTCTACAGATATAGCAGTGATCACATGATTTATGATCACTGTATGGTGTCTCTGGATCAGATGCTGAGCTGTTCAGAGCGAGCTCTGTTCTTCTGTCCTGATGAATCCTCAGGTAGTGTTTCACACAGATAGGATTTAAACTATTGAGTTTTTATCATCATTTGGTGCTTACAGTAAAAATAAAATCCCATCTAAGAGTTTCATATGAATATGTGCATCAGAACTGAAGATGAGATGTTTGATTGTCTATGAGAATGTGGTCATGAGAAAGTTATCAGAATCTGATAAATGTGGAGATGTAAAAAACATTAACCTCATGATTTTCTGCGAAGCTGCTTTGAAGACATCACTCTATATAAACACGCTGATATTGACTAGATGCTTCATCCTCGATCCATCTCTCATATCTCACAGATCAAGGCACCTGCAGGACTCTGATATCATCATCTTCATCTTCATCCTCCTTTGTGCATCGTTCCTATGGCAACGCGACACGGATGGAAGCGGTGAATAATCCACAGCAGCGCTTTGCCCTCGTTCTGTCGCTTTCGCTGCTGAATCCTGATGCTTCATTACTGGAAACACACACGTCTCGCATGATGAATGAGAGCCGGCTTATTAAGTATGTCGTCATGGCAGCTGCGTTTTACACACACACGGAACAATCTGAAGTCCCTCCACAGGAAGCTCCTCGAGGGAATGAAATCAATGGCTTTATATTCCTGAAATCAATGAATGGCCCTGCGGCTCTGAATAACAGACGCAAACAAACACTCGACAGGAATTAGTGAAAGAGCAGCAGACATGATTCACTGAATATGAGATTGACACGTGTCAGAGGTGAATGGTTTATGGAGAGACTCTCCACAGGCCTAATGGGTTTATACTCCACAAACGCCCTACACCCAAACCTACCTCTCACAGGAAACTTCCTGCATTTTTAGATTAGGTTTTAAATGGTTTATAAGCTTGTTTCCTCACAGAGACCAAAAAATGTCTCAAAAAGCACAAGGAGTTGCACTCTCACACACACACTGATGGGCTTCTGGAGGACAGCTCGAACAGGTTTCCTGTGAAGATCAGACTGAACCTGACAACACATTACACTGCTGTTCATTAAACATGAAGGAACTGTTTTACTCTGATCTTTCTGCATGTCTCCACAGAAGCAGCTGGAGAACAGTTCCTCTGAGTGACGTGAGACTACTGTATCTCCATCATATTTAGAGGAAGATGTGAGCGAGAGCCTCAGAAAAGACCTACAGACCGGTGTTTTCCAGTTACAGCAGGAACAGATCTCTCCTCCGGTTAGATTTGTATTCCGAGTGAGTTTGTGTCGATGTGACATGCTATAGTTTTACAGGTTATTATTTCTGACGGCTTATGAAATGTTCTGCACTCAACACCAGCTCTGCTCCGGTGGCATCTTTTACATTTGGCAGACGTTTTCATCCGAAGTGACTTGCACTGAATTCAAGATATATGTTTGATCAGTTCTTGCAATCCCTGCAAATCAAAGCCATGAGCATTATACTCTGTGTTTGAGAAGCTCTTCTTCTGCTCTGGCTTGATTCCTAGTCTCACCTTCTAAGCAAACCTGGCACTGTGCACTGTGAAAATTACTGGCTCCCTGACAAATTGCTTATCCTTCTCTATTGTGTATCATTTTGTATAGAAGCCTCTCCTAAATGCATAAAAGTAAATGTTATTTAAAGCTGAACCGTGGTTGCTCTTTGGATAGGTTTGGATGTTTTTGTTCTGTGATTATAACCACAGAAATCTGTCCTGGTGTAACCCCCTTGGGTCCGCTTCCACCACGACTCTTGAACCCAGGTCTCTGGCATGGGGGGTGGGCGCTCTACCAAGGAGGCTAAAGGCCACAACCTCAGGTTTACCTGCTTAGCACTTACTTGCTGGGCTCCGTTACACTGGCATGAAAACTGCAGTCTGATTAGGTGTTCACATGACTGTTGGATTAGAGGAAGTTCACAGCCCTGCGCCTGTGAAAGAAGGTCTGACTTCTGTCATGGACGTGTGTCAGGACTCAGGATCTCTGGTTCATCATCGTCATCAGTGTAGTCACAGACTACTGAAACTCTCAACGGTTTTGTCAGAAAGGTTTGGGCTTGTTTGGGGATAAAAAGGCAGAGAAAGATAAAACTCAGGAATAATAAACATCCTTTGTGTTGCCTGAGGAAAACACATCGATCTGCCCCGGACTCATTGAGCTGATTTAGTGAGTTGTTCCTGCAGCGTTTTCTTCAGTGTTCTTCAGTCTTTGTCTGTAGCTCATTAAACAACCTCAATTAAAAAAACCTGCGATTGAAAGTGTTTCTGGACGAGCGTCTCTGGGCTTCGTTTATTGGAGGTGGTGAGAGGTTTGTCTTGATGGCCAGGTGAATCGACTGCCATTGATTTTCTATCACTCAAACTGACCCACTGTTTCTCTTCTTTCAGCACGCTTGTTGAAGCAATCCTGTAGATCCTTCCTTTATAACAAGAGTGGTTTCTTATGATGAATATATATTAATTATAGTAGTTTAAATAATTGTGAACCAATGAATCTCATCAAAGTAAGATTGAGCAGCATTCTTGGACAAACCTAATTATCCCGCGTCATGCAAATGATCTTTCAGTACAGGTGTTTTTCAGGAACGCTCGAGAGACGATCACAGATGTACAGCCTCTTCAGTAAAGGTGTGGAATATCTAATGATCCGACTCACAGCGGCTGGGTATCACGTTCATCAAAGTGTCCAGAATCAATCAGCCTCTTTTATTTTATGCCACGGTTATATGCATGTCATTTATCACCAGCCATCCCTCTGCAGGTTGTATCAGTAAATAACAAAGAGCTCAGAGGTTTATAAATGAAATGAGCATGTAAAAACTCTAACATCATTAAGGCGCCTGTCCTGCTGGGTTAGAATTACTCCAAATGAAGGCCAGAGACATCACCTTCAGTGCTGCTGTGCATTTGTTCGTTTTCCCTGTTCCTGCTGTAATCAATCATCACTGAATGACAGCATCCCATCGAGCCGGAGAGACCCTCGGGATGGAGGAAAATAACGGATCTCAAATGAGATCAAAGTGCCACAAATCAATGGCTGATCCCTGTCCTTTAATAAGCTGAATGAAAAGCTGATATTTCATAGCAGCCGCTGCGCTGGTTAAAAACACGCTCAAATAAAGTTGGATATATTGCTTCTAGGACCAGATTGAATTGTTTTTACAGTCCCCTGCGGTTTCGTCCCTATGTATTGGAGCCTTTTCACAGAAGCCTGTTTTTCCAGCAAGAGCGAGGTTATCAGTGTTTACATCCAGACGTGTGCCGAAGCTGTGCCGGCGATAAGAGACGCAGCACATGTAGGTCATTGCTGAGAATAGAGACGCTGCCCTGAGCTTGAATTCCTGTGCTGAGAAATCATTTCCCTGCCAGGACAGAGATTCCTTCAGTAAGAGACAACGACATAGAAGACCTGCTAACGTTTAATTGGGCCTTTGGGCATTAAGTTTGAGCTGAAATACCCTCGTGTCGAGCTAGGGATCAAATCATTTATCAAAACATATCATCGTTCAGAAACAAAAACTCTCTCTGCATCTGAAAACAGAATAGCTCACTAATCTATCCACATCTACAGTAGGAACACTGTGTAGAGGTCAGACGGTCATGCTGGAGACGTTTAAAGGCACAGCAGTGGAAAAACACGATCAGAGTCAAAATCATATCATGACTTACAGGAAAAATGACAATAGAAAAGAAGATTCAGAAGATTTAACTCCAGTTTCTGGATGCTTGTCCAAAACAGCTGATATTAGTGATGATTGTGCATTGATCTGAGTTAAGTACAGTAGCTGATGGTGTTTGATGGGTGGGGTTTAGTTCAGTGATTTTTGTTTGGGTGTGTGTGGGTGGGTGGAGTTTAGTTCACCTGTGTTTGTATGTAGTTGATGGGTGAAGTTTATTTCAGCTGTGTGTATGTAGGTGATGGGTGGGTGTTTGTGTTTGTAGGTGACGGGTGGAGTTTAGTTCAGCTGTGTTTGTGTGTAGGTGATGGGTGGGTGTTTGTGTTTGTAGGTGACG
>JAUMHI010000061.1:3256135-3302055 GCA_032359435.1 Enteromius unitaeniatus
TATCTGCCTGTCTGTCTGTCTGTCTGCCTATATGTCTCTGTCTATCTGCCTGTCTGTCTGTCTGTCTGTCTGTCTGCTCTCGGTCTGCCTCTGTCTTTCTTTCTATCTGCCTGTCTGTCTGTCTGTCTTTCTGTCTGTCTCTGTCTGTCTGTCTGCCTATCTGTCTATCTGCCTGTCTGTCTCTGTATGTCTGTCTGTCTACCTATATGTCTCTGTCTATCTGCCTGTCTGTCTGTCTGCATGTCTTTGTCTGTCTGTCTGACCTTGGTCTGCATGTCTGTCTGTCTGTCTGTCTCTGTCCGCCTGTTTGTTTTTTTCTGTCTGTCTGCCTGTCTGCCTTTCTGTCTGTCTGTCGGTCTCTGTCTGTCTGTCTGGCTTGTCTGCCTTTCTGTCTATGTCTGTCTGTCTGCCTTTCTGTCTCTGTCTGTCTGTCTGCCTTTCTGTCTGTCTGTCTGCCTATCTGTCTCTGTCTGTCTGTCTGTCTGTCTGCCTATCTGTCTCTGTCTTTCTGTCCGTCTGTCTCTGCCTGTCTGTCTGTCTGTCTCTGTCTGTCTGTCTGCTTGTCTGTCCATCTCTGTCTGTCTGTCTGTCTGTCTGTTTGTTGGTCTATGTCTGTCTGTCTGTCTGCCTATTTGTCTCTGTCTGCCTGTATGTCTCTGTCTGCCTGTATGTCTCTGTCTGCCTGTCTGTCTTTCTGTTTGTCTCTGTCTTTATATCACAGGTGAAAAAATCACTTTAAAAGAAATTCATAGAAAGACATTTTTATCTACAGAAGCGCAAAACTCCATACAGATGGACTTGTGATGTTGCTGAAACACATATTAAAGCACTTAAGTCAAATGAAAAAGGAATGAAAGAATTCTCTGTCTTTTCTGTCTTTCTGTCTGTCTGCCTGCCTTTCTCTTTCTTTATGTCTATCTGTCTGTCTGTCTCTGTCTTTTCTGTCTCTGTCTTTCTGTCTGTCTGCCTGTCTTTCTCTTTCTTTATGTCTGTCTGTCTCTGTCTGTCTGTCTGTCTGTCTTTCTGTCTGTCTGCCTGTCTTTCTCTTTCTTTATGTCTGTCTGCCTCTGTCTTTCTGTCTGTCAGTCTCTGTCTGTGTTTGTCTGCCTCTGTCTGTCTGTTTGTCTCTGTCTTTCTGTCTGCCTCTGTCTGCCTGTCTGTCTCTGTCTGTCTGCCTTTCTGTCTCTGTCTGTCTGTCTGTCTAACTGTCTGTCTTTCTGCCTATCTGTCTCTGTCTGCCCTCGATCTGCCTGTCTTTCTGCCTATCTGTCTCTGTCTGCCTGTCTGCCCTCGATCTGCCTGTCTTTCTGTCTGTCTGCCTGCCTCTGTCAGTCAGTCTGCCTGTTTGTCTCTGTCTGTCTGCCTAACCTCGGTCTGCCTGTCTTTCTGTCTATCTGTCTCTCTGTCTGTCTGCCTGTCTGTCTCTGTCTTTCTGTCTGTCTGTCTGTCTGTCTGTCTGTTTGTCTCTGTCTGTCTCTGTCTGTCTGTCTGCCTATCTGTCTCTGTCTTTCTGCCTGCCTGTCTGTCTCTTTGTCTGTCTGTCTGCCTTTCTGTCTGTCTAACTGTCTGTCTTTCTGTCTGCCTGCCTCTGTCTGTCTGTCTGCCTATCTGTCTCTGTCTGCCTGTCTGCCCTCGGTCTGCCTGTCTTTCTGTCTGTCTGCCTGCCTCTGTCTGTCTGTCTGCCTATTTGTCTCTGTCTTTCTGTCTGTCTGCCCTCGGTCTGCCTGTCTTTCTGTCTGTCTGTCTCTCTGTCTGCCTGTCTGTCTCTGTCTTTCTGTCTGTCTGTCTCTGTCTTTCTGTCTGTCTGTCTCTGTCTGTATTTTCACAGTCTACAGACATTAATAAATCAACATGTACACCTAAACAGGGGAAGATATTTGCATGCTTCATAGATTTTAAGAAGGCTTTTGATTTGCCATAATGGATTGTTATATAAATTAATTCAATGTTGCATAGGGGGTAAAATATATGACTTAATTAAAAACATGTATAACCAAAATAAATGTGCAGTAAAAATAGGACAGCAAAGGACAGAATATTTCTCTCAACAGCGAAGAGTGAGACAGGGCTGCTGCCTCAGCCCTACTTTATTTAACATATATATCAATGAACTGGCAGATCTACTGGACCAGTTAGACAGTCCAGGACTACAATAATTAGAAACAGAAGTCAAACATTTACTATATGCACACGACTTGGTAATTCTGTCTAAAACACCAGAAGAACATAAACACATATTTACTTTAAAAAACACCACACTTCAACATGCAATATAATTCAATATAATTATCTTGGTCTGGTTTAAACTCACACTGGAAATTTTAACTTGGCAATAAAATCACTGGTGCACTGCACGCCATACAAACAAAACTGTTCAAAATAGAAATCCTCATCAGAATCTGGACAAAGATTTTTGATAGTGTCATACTGCCTATTGCTCTGTATGGAAGTGAGATCTGGGGCCCAGCGAGTAACTACAGCCATAAATACTGGCACAAAAACCCTGTAGAAGGTCTGCATGTAGAGTTCTGCAGAAGAATGCTTGTTCACAGAAACACACCTAATAACATCTGCAGAGCAGTGCTAGGCCGTCTGCCTTTAAACATAACCATCAAAAAAAGAGTTTTAAACTTCTGGATCCACTTAAACTCTGCTGATATATAACACACAGACATCTACTGACCAAATACTGACTTAGTGACCACCAGCTGGCCATAGAAAGAGGAATGCATAGAAAGACGTGGTTACCTTAAGAAGAGAAAAAATGTAGTGAATGTAGATTAGGATCAGTGGAAACAGAAGAACACTTCCTCCTTCATTGTGGCAAATACATGTCTTTAAGAGACTCACTGTACAGTCAAATACAGCAGAGTATTCCTGACTTCCTGTCACTCCACGAAAACCACAAATTACAAATATTACTGGGTGAAGGACCTACTTCCTCTTTAGTAGCACATTATATTTATAAATGCCACAAGATAAGAAGTAAAGAATGAGTACATCTGCATTATTAGTGACATTAATGTTTATATAGTTATGTGTGTATATATATGAATGTGTTTTGTTTCTGTTTATTTTTGGATGTATATTGTATTTGTCCTTTTATTCTGATGTGTACAACGCTTTGGCAATATGTACCCAAGTATGTCATGCCAATAAAGCAAACTGAAATTAATTGAAAATTGACAGACAGACAGAAAGACAGACAGAGACAGACAGACAGAAAGACAGACAGAGACAGACAGACAGACAGACAGAGACAGACAGCAGACAGAAGGACAGAGACAGACAGACAGACAGCAGACAGAAAGATAGAGACAGACAGAAAGACAGAGAAAGACAGGCAGACACAGACAGACAGACAGACAGACAGAGACAGAGACAGAAAGACAGAGACAGACAGACAGAGACAGACAGAGAGACAGAGACAGACACAGACAGAGAGACAGAGACAGACAGACAGACAGACAGCAGACAGAAAGATAGAGACAGACAGAAAGACAAAGACAGAACGACAGACAGACAGACAGATATAGATAGATAGAAAACTCATTTGCTTCTTTTCAAGACAGAGGCAAGCATTTATCAGGCACTTATTTATATTCTGAAAATAAAGCTTGGTGTGTGGTACAGATGAACTTAAGAACCACAGGAGGTGAAGAGATGCCAAAACAGTTTATATGTAGTGCAGTCGGAGGTTTAATTTGTCTTCCCTCCCTCTCCTGCCTCCCCTGGATGAACTGTTCATAAAACATATCGCTGCAGAGACCCCGAGGCACTGAAGAGAGAGAACCGAAGAGCGCGCAACAGAATGTGCAAGAAACACAGCCGAGGGGGTCTGAAAGACACCGGGAGGAAAAGTGATAAAGAGAGAAAGAGGAAAGCATAACCAGGACTGTCACTGTTGCAAAGGGGCAGTATAAAACTGACACATTGTCAGCTTGACTTGAAATTATAATCGCATAATACACACACATAAACAAATCCTACTCTACTATGAATTCTGATTCATCACAGCAGACAACTTCCAGAAAGCTGTTTACAGTAGTTTGAGGACAGACCAATGCACTTGTATTCAAAGTAATCAGCTCTCTTTGAGAGAGTAATGTAGTGTGACACATTTTACTATGCTCTTTATTCCTCCCCATGCCCTTTAAAACATGGTCTTTCAAGAACGTATCTCAGTTTAATCTTACTCCAAAAATCAAAAGAACATTTAAAAATAGAAACTTAATGTTTGGAAGCTTTTAGAACCAGTAAGATTGTTCTGCATTGTTACTATTAATGACAATTAAGCATATTTCCCACAATTCTTATTTTTTTAAAGATGTTGTCTAGGCAGTATAAGTCTCATTGCTATATTACTTATTAAAATCGCCATAAAACAACGTTAAAAGCAGACATATTTTCAAAAGCATTGTTTTCCTAATCCTCAAGTATCAAGTATTTTGTCTAACCATAATGATTTGATCATCAAATATGTATTTTGTTTACAAAGATCCTATTTTATAGCTAGTTTGTACATGCTGAAATCAAAAAGGGCCACCAATGTGTACTGATAACATGCTTTGGATTTAAAAATGACCGCAGTATAAGACAATGATCACTCAACACCAGCATCACCAGCATTACACATGACTGATGTGTGGCATGTTTCAAGATCTGATTACACATACAGCCTACAGCAGACGCACCACCAGCGTCAAAACACTATTGATCAAGATGTCAAAGCCTCTCCAATTTCGCTCCACTTTTGTTTGCTGCATATCAATGAAAAATCTTGATTCACCAACAGCAAATGTAATGAAATCTCAAAATGAACATCCATTTTTCATACTGCACATTATGATTCTGTGATTCCTATATTTAATTTTTTAAGGAACCGACTAAAAGGAATAGTTCACCAAATATTAAATTTACTGAAAATGTGCTCACCTTAGAGGTATCCAAATTGTAGACGAGCTTGTTTCTTTATAAGAACAGCATAGCATAATTTGCTCACCAAGTGAATGGTCCTCTGCAGTCAATGGGTGCCGTCAGAATAAGAGTCAAACATCACAATAATCCACACATAATCAACACAAGTCCAGTCCATCTATAACTGAAAGGATGCATGTTCATAAGAAACAAATCCATCATTAAAGCGATTCAATTTCAAACTGTTGCTTCTGTACAAAATACCAGTTCATAATCTATAACAGCGAAAAAGTCCATTCCCATTTGGTCCACCATCATTATTTATTTAGAACTATTTGGACCGTTTTTGCTTGTAAATGGTGCTTGATCTGTGCATATTTCTCTCCTGATTCAGATGAAGTGACTAAAGAAAGCAATATTATAGATAGAGAACTAATATTAGTAATGCATAAGCAATATTTTAAAGCTTAAAATGTCTTAATGGTGTATTTGTTTCTAACAAACATGCAGCTTTTTGCTTCACAAGACATTAATTGATGGACTGGAGTGGCGTGTTTTATTTTTATTTGTGTAATATTATTGTGATGCTTTTATCAGCTGTTTGGACTCTCATTCTGACGGCACCCATTTACTGCGGAGGACCCATTGGTGAACAAGTCATTCAATGCATTTCACCAAATTACAAACTTGGATGGCCGGAGAGTGAATGCATTTCCAGCAAATGTTTGCGTTTGACTAAACTATTCCTCTAACATGTTTTAAATTAATCAGACAAAACAATATATCATTTTATTCTGAAGCATTTTATCGGTCATCACATACAAAGCCATCAATGAAAATACAAAGAGGCCTGCAGCGTTTCACTATTTTAAGTGAACAGTGGTCTGTTTGACTGCATTGCCAGCAAAATGAAATTAATAACATGCTAAAACTATCTGATCTCCCCATCTGATGCTATGCTTTATGCATTATACATTATATGAGGGGCATCTGTAGTCCTTTGGCACTGCCACAGAACAATCCCTTTGTGCTTCTGGGGTGTTTAGCAATTCAGTTCTACGTCCGAGTGAAATTTGAATTAATTAGCCTTGGACTAAACAAACCGAAGGACGTTTTAAGGTGATCAATGAGGTGAACTAATGAAGGACTTGGAGACGAGACCCAGAGTAAAAGCTAAATGACCCTCTTCTATTGCACAAAAAAAACAACAACCTTACTGATCCAAACAAAGCCCCTGGGAAGACCAAACGGTGACCATGTCCTTTCTCTTGCGTCAGCTCCCTGCTCTAATTTGCTCCCTCTCGGCTCAGCTACATGTGTACTGGTGCATCTCGGCTTAGTGGAAGAGCGCTCCTCCCCTGCATCATTAAAACACTGGCCCACGCCAGATCTAACCTGAATACACATCTATGGGATCCCTCCGATAGCGGTCAGAAGAGTCAATTAATTTCTCAGAGCTCTGAATGTAACAGCGCTGCGCTTCTGGTCTCGGTGGGTTTAAAATGGAGCCCTCATTTCCGGAGCCCTGCTCTCCTTTGGCTTCCTCGGATTTGAAAGTGCTGATGTATGCTAGTGAGAGTTAGGCTACACATGGATGCGAGTGTTAGATTAGATCAATACCCACACTGAAGTGGCTTTTCTGTTGGAGAATGAAGCAAATCAGTCCTGGGCTTCAACAAAAAGTCTCTGAGAGCTGAAGATCAGTAGAGGGCAATAGTATTTTTGCACCCATGTAGCTTTGGTACCATGGATATAATATAAAATGGTAAAGTTATTTTCTATCAAATATGAGTTAGGATGTAGTTCAACAACCAACTAATTAATTAGAGATCAACTAGAGAACAGAGTGCTTTGCAATTTCGTATAGTGAGGGTTCAAAGAGAAGTCATTCTCTTTACAGACAATTTGATGCTTTGTATTTGTAAGAACCAAATTCAAAATGGAATTTATTTTTACTGTTTTATATTTACTTTCTCTCCTCGGCTGTTTTTGATACCAAGAGTAGGATGTGTATAATAAAGAAATCACAGATCACAAGATCATAATTTCTCATTACTAAAAAAATACTTTTAAAATGCACTTCCAATATTGCAATTATTATTACAATATAAAATAATTGTTTTCTATTTAAATATATATATATATATATATATATATATAATTAATTTAGAATAGAAAATGAAGCTAAAATATAAAGTTGCAAATAACAGCAATTATTATTACAATTTATTAATTATTATTTTTTTAATGTGTAAAAACCAATGTAAAAGCTTCAACTGTCATTCTAACTAATTTAAAGAATCCTTTCTGAATAAAAGTATTAAATTATGTTTAATCTTTATATATATAGCATACTGTAATTTAATCTATTATTACGTAATACATTAAGAAGCATTATAACAAAACAAACAGATAATAACTTACACAATTTCTACAGATTTAGTGGATATGGATAAAGTTGTATTTTACCAGGTATTTTTTGTTGCATGAATTCAAATCACACTGACTTGAGACTTCTGTAGAAACACATAAAATGACTTAACTTCAGAGCTCATCTGAAGTCTGATTTGAAAGATATATATTTTACTTCCTGCTGGATTTCCACAATCTGACATTTGCACACTATGATTAGTAAAGCAATCTATAAAACAATCAAAAGAATTTGATTCTTTAAAATAAAGAAATAAAGAAATAATGAAAAGGCAACCACTGCTACTGCTTTCATACACTGATCCTGAAAACATTATCCCTGAATTAAATTGCAATAATTCTTTGAATATCCTGTGTATTTCAAAGAAATCAGTCCATTTATATGTGATCTCAAATGCACTGTTAACCAAAGGCAGATCAGCTCTGTATCTATGGACACTAATGCCATTTTTAAATGCATCTAATAAAGAAAAGTGTCTAGAAGCACACTATGGGATAATTTCTCATCTTTTTTTCCACTGCAGGAATCGTTATCAAATCACATTCAGACTTTCACTTCAAAAGACTCACTTCCTTATTATCTGTCCCTCTAGCTGACAAATCTCCATGGAGACCGTGCCAATCGACCAATGAGAAATAAGGGTCTCTTTAGAAGCTATAGTACCAATAAGAGTCTATTTCACTTACCTGATCATTATAGATTTCCTTCAACACCAGTGCTTCATTCAAGAGGAATGCTATTACCTTGCCAGATGAAGATTACATTATAGTTATAATGTAAAATTTTAAGCAATGAAGTCCATGTGCAGCCCTAACTGGTGAGATAAAACACTATGAATTATTACTTGGGATTCCAAATGATAACTAATAGACAAATCACCCCTTGATTAATCACAGTACATTAAGAGTTGTTTTCCACTATAAGGTTTCTAAAGATGAGATGTTTAACTATGCAAATGACACATTATCTAATTAAATATGCACCAATTTGCATTTACTTCCAGAAGACTTTGGATATCACATTTTTATTACTCCATAACTCAGAAAAGAAAGCCTTAGGAGGAAGGAAAACTCCACGTGTTTTTAGAAATAAAATTTTAAAATGATCTAAAATTTATAAAATATCAAACGGAAAGTTAAGTGAAAATTTCTAGCTTGGCGGATGAGGAAAAACAATGCATTATAACTGAAATCAACAGAGGCATATAGGATTAAGTGTACTATAACAAACACATACACACGTCTATTTATGGATGTTTTCTTTCCACTAGCCTAAAATAAGACAAAAGCAAAATGGCCCAACATAACAAAATAGACCAGTGCCTGAAAAAACAATGATTTTGCCATTAAAGTCTTGCCTTAAATAAGCCTAATGTAGTTTTGAAATGCTAACTTAATTAGTATGCAAGAATAAAAGAAAGGTTTATTCTGATGTGGAAATGAGCTGCTACAACATGCAAGAAAGCACGGAAAGTAGCGGAGAATGAATGTTCTGTTGCCTTGGCGATCTAAGAATGGAAGCTGAGAGATGTTAGCCAATCACAATGACAAATTGTTGGACGCGGTGGAGAAATGTGGACGTGTGCAGATTTTAAAAGCATGCTCTGAGACTCGCGGTGTGTGCGCGAGTGAATTTATGTGAGCACATATATAATTGTGAGAAACAGAGAGAGAATTAGCCCTTTCGTGTTTACCATCTGACTGTTTTGCATTTCAAATAAGCCGGATCTCATCACACCGCACAAACAATCCCATTTCATGACACCCGCACAAACAGCATCCTCAAGTTTGTTATGTTATTTTCCAGGTTTTCCACAATTTGGCAGCGTTCTTCAAGCCTGAGCCAATGATTGTGGCCACCAACATGCTGGCAAACAAAACAGTCAAGTGTAATTCTGTAAATGCCATGTTCCCTCGGCTCATTTCAGCAGATATTTGCTCTTCATTGGGCTGCTTGTTTCTCTGTAGGTCTGGGCAGAGCACCAGAAGTCCTCCACACCCTCAGAATGGCCCTAGATACCATGGCAGAACACTCAATGGCGTGACATCTCTGTTCCAGAGATGCTCGGTCCGGCCAAAGAGAGCACCGGTGCGTGTGAGACGCTGGGAAGAAGGCCAATTTAAGCATGAATCGCGTCCAAATACCCAACCAAACACGACCGCACTCGACACACAACAGTACACAAGCAGACCAGCTCTGGAGAGAGATGATCCATATGACACAATCCATATTAGCAAACACACACAACACTTTACGCGCCGTACTAAGTGAGCCGCCAACACAGCATTTTAAGGCATCATGCATTCACTCCAAAGTAAAACAATGCTTTTTAAAAAGATACTCATGAATAATGCAACTAATTACTCGTTATTTCTGTTTTTTGCACACAAAACGTTTCTTGTAGCTTTGTAAAATTAAGGTTGAACCACTGACGTCAAATGTATAACATAAATTCAATTTTAAAATCCTGGTCATTGTATTTAAGTCTAACCATGCTCCATCTTATTTTGCAGACCTCTTTGTAAGACATGTTCCTTCTAGATCCCTTAAATCTAGTGATTTGGCACTTTTAACAGTGCCCCAAAGCAGATCTAAGCACATGGGTGATTGTGTGTTTGTGGTGATCGATCCAAATTTGTGGAATAGTTTGCCACTCAGACTTCGGCTATTTTTAGTATTTTTTTAAATATTTATTCTCCATGGCATTTTAAAATGGATGATGCTTTATGGCTGCATTAGTTTTAACATTAGTATTATCATCATGTTGATGTATTATTTTCTGTGTTTATCTTTGGGCAGATTAGATTTATTTCTATAGAGCTATATAACTAAATAGAAACAATCAAAAACATAACATGGACTTTCTTAAAAATGTCCTTACTACCTTTTTTGGGCATTGAATGTGGTAGTTGTGTTGCTGTCTGTGCAGGGTCAGAAAGCTCTCAGATTCCATTTAAAATATCCTAATTTGTGTTCCGAAGATGAACGAAGATCTGGAATGAAATGAGGATGAGTAATTAAGTGACAGAATTACAGAATTTTAATTTTTGTGTGAACTAGCCCTTTAAGATACCTTGTTTTAGGTCAAAAATCAAATGCAACATTGCATGCATCTCAAACTTCACTGCAAAGTTAGTCTGGCAAAGCTACTGTTTTAATGCCTTAATGAAGCTAGCTACAATTGGTTATGGTGGCTTCAGGTTCTGTCGCTACGCATACGTCATCGGAATGAGTTGTCTGATTGGTTGTAGATTCATCCAGTAGTATACAGAGGCATCTGATGGACGCAGGTTCAGCCCACCTCCCAGATGGCGGGTAATAAGGTAGCTTGGCCAGACCAAGGGCCTATGAGCTTAATAGTCGTGGAAGCCAGGAAAACTTAGCCTGGCTAAAAAAAAAAAGTCAATATATGTCCACGCAATTAAAAGCACTGCACAAAAAAAAAGTTATAAATACTATCTACTATCTTTTACAAGAAAATACTATCTTTTGTCTTTCTACTTCCTACAAAATGTCACATTTACGTCACATGTTACTTCATGTATCTTAGTAACTAATTGTGAAGTTTACTAACAATTGTTTGGGTGAAAACCGAAAAAGCATCTAGTCTAAGAAGGTCTGCTCACTGATTTTAGGTTGGAGCTCACCATCAACTGAATGCAGACTGAAAGAGCATCTTGAATCAGCAAAGACCAGCAGTAGAATATAGATCGGTTTAGGTAAGACCTTTTCAATAACCAATATTTTTATGCAACCAATATTTTTATGCATTTTTATGTTGTAATCATGTTTACTGTTGTTTGATTGAATTTACACAAGTCATTTTAATATGAATCCATGTATCCAGTGTGTTCAGTTTGGTCATATGGATTCCATAAATAAAAAAAGACAATTTGGATTTCAGTTTGTACTTTAAGATGCTGTCTTAAAACTTAGCTGTCTCTGTAGATCCTTGCACCTAGGTATTCTAATGAGCCTTTTAAAAATAGAGTGCTACTACCCAAAGAAATAAGTTTTGTTTTATCATAAACAGATACTTAACTTCACCTAAAATAACCCCCGCCAACTTTAATGAAAAGTGAACTCACAAAGCGAGGAGTGTACTATTAATATTTGCATCTGGCAGATATATATATTTAAATCAAGATGTTCATCTCCTGGGATTTTTACTGGTTGGAGATGTTTGTGGTGGCCCAAAGGCAACTCCGGCAGAGCGAGGTTTGCGAGACGCCCTCAAAGCATCTCAAGAACCCTCAGCAGGAGCGCCGGAACAACAGGATGGAAAAAGGTGGGGAGGATAACAGCCTTTGAATTATCTCAGGATGAAGTAACTCCAGAATTAGCCCGTTATTGCCTCTGGAAGAGGACGAGATGTGATGAGAACGAGAGCAAGAAAAACAGAAGCTTGTGTGTGCAATTGAGACAGGAAGATCCCCAGAGCTCCTGGCCCAGTTCTATTTAAACTGTAGCTCTGCAAACAGATGCTGTCAGGAGCTTTTTTGGACATTTGTGGCTAATGATTTATTGCTGTCTGCTTCGGATCTTAGCATTCAAGTTCGGAGCTGTCTTTCGGGAGGACGTCTGATGAGAAAAGCTATTCTGCTAAATGTAGCGATTACTCCATCTGTCCTATCACAATTAACAATGCGTCTCTAGTGTCACTTATGGACCAATGCCAGTGTAAAAACTTAATTAGAAGCTTCTATGACGCTTTACCGGCAGGTTTTATAATGCTGTGACAATGTGACAATGAGCTGTCATTTACTTCTAATCGTCTCTCTTAGGCTCATTCTGTTACTCAGAACTGCATTTATGTCCCATGTAAGTTTGATGGCCATTGGTCAAAAAATAATATTATTTTGTCTTCTGCTTAAGAAAGAACGTCACATAAGAATAATAACATGAGAGTAATAACAGAATTTTCATTTTTGGAAGAACTGTCCTTTAATACACGAAACAAACACATCTTGTCTCTGTAAAAAATCATTTGCTGTTGGAGAGGTCCTAAGCAGATGTCTGATGAAGTGATTCTGGCACTGTCCTGCAGAGTACAAGCCCGTTGTTTGTTCTGGATGGCACCACGACCGGTTTGGTTTCCCTAGCACCTGTGAACCACATCCACTTGGAAAGCTCAGAGTCTGCAAAGGCACTCAGCATGCCTTGAGCATGCCGTTGAAAACCGTACCTTGTTAGTTATTTATAAATGATGTAAAATGTTAAATAATGAAATAAGAAATACATATATTACCTGACATTTTAAAATAAAAGAGAGCAAGGTTCAGACAATAATAATTAGGCTTTTGTTCTCAAAAAGTGACCTAAACAGATGAATGCCATATTCAAGACCATTTTGCTTTCTGGTATCTCTCCGAAGTCTATTAAAAAGGAATCCTGCCATAAATTGTGCAAGAAGAAGAAGCAGCCCTTTGAGAAAACTCAAAGCAGCATCTCACTCTGTATCACTCGCATACTATACGTGCAATTAGTAGAAGCCATGAAAGATAATCTTCATGAAACATTGATTGGAATCAAAGGTTGCTGATCCTCTGCTGTGGCTGCTGTACATGTGAAAGGAGAAATGAGACAGAAAACCATACCTGCCCTTTAGCAAGACCAGCCCGGAAAAACAGATGGCAGAAACTAACAGGAAATGCCATATATGTTGTACAACAAAGCTGTTCAGTTTGTAGTCCCAAAATCTGGAAGAGAATTAGCATTTTTGAGCCATGTGCTCCCTCTGGAATTTCTAACGTTTTTTTTAGAACAGAGGCTTTGAATTTTGGCATAAAATAAGGTACGTGGTGAACATTACTTGAAGTGACTTTCATGAGTTACATAAATTACAATCAGTAATCTCTCAAATATAGATTATGAATTATGCTATTAAAAAAAACATAGCTGAGGGAACTCTAGTCTGCTGAATTGTCCTGTCATGATTGAACAGCTTCAGCAAATGCAAGTGAAAATGTTTCTGTTATTCAAATTGGGGATTGGGTTTCTCAGATAAATCATTATGAAACACTGCAAGATTTCATTATTTACAACAGCATGAGAATTTAACCAGTGCAGGTTTTTTGGTGGACCACTGCAAGAGACATGGAAATCCAACTTTTTGTGCTACATGTTGGCTCTTTGAGTAAAATAAAGCCATAAGCCGATTGTGGGAGTTAAGTTTATTCCGTTTTCCATTCAAGTATCCCTGGCGGTGATCTGACAGGAGGTTTTTGTTCTTAGGCTCACACTGGAAACTGTTCAAAAATATATCTAGAACATAAATTTACAAAAGTTCAAAAGACTACATTTTGGCCTTTCGGGCCTTTCAACTATGTATAGGTGATATATATACCGAGCTACTTCACTTCATTTTCTTCTGGGAATAAATGACGCCAAGTGAATTAAATAGAATTTTAAATAATTATTTCTTAAACTCTTGTTTCAATGAACAACAACATGTGTACTAAGCCTCTATTTCTATCTCTATTTTGCAGCTATTGTTTTTCATATGAATTTGTGATATATTAATATAATAATTATAATTAATTGTGATAAATACAGTATGCATGTATATATATATATATATATATATATTTATTATTATGTTTTCCTATATCACCCACCCCATTTTAATGGCAAACCAGACTGTTTAGATGTAATAATATACAAACTAAGATTATTTCTATAACATAATAGAAACACATCCAATCACAGTGCATTAATATTACACCACTTCAAAACACGGCATTGAGGTCTGCTAAACTTCCTTTCAGGTTTAACCTCATTTGAGACTAACGGGAAAACTTGAAGGTTCCATAAATATTAATAAACAGATAAGACGTCCACCATCTAATGTCTTTAGACCTGGGTAAGTTACAACAATCTGATCATTTTCATTGCTAATATCTTTCAATTAAGCACTGGAATTCTCCACAGACCAATACTGAAAGAGATGCATTTGCCAAAATATGAAGTGTTGCTCTCAGTGGATGACCTTTTGAATTATGAGAAGGTTTAAACAGAACAAGAGATCGCATTTATGCAACAAACCTTTTAAACCATTTGCATATATACTGTAACTGTATATTTTCATATATATACAGTATAAAGAAGTCAGTAAACTGAATGAATTCATCAGTAAAATTGAACAGTGTTTAGTATAATGGCGCTTTGCATAAATGCTGCTATTTTTAATAAATAGACATGGTATTTTCCTACTAATCATGAATGAACCGCACAGTAATCACAATTAAATGCAAAGAAGGAAAGGTTGATTAGCACAGCTAAAACTCATTTCCATTAAACATGCAGTCTTGGAAAATTTTACGAACTGCAGGGAAAGACGAAGAGAGAGAGAGAGTAAATTGCCCCTTCATTTCAGCAGACATGAACTACACAAACGCTCAGTTAATTAAACAAATAGGGTCTTATATCGTCCTTATAAAAATGATGCAACACAGTCTGAACAATAGCATTAAAGTTATTAAGCTAAGCCTGTCGTTAAGCTAATTAACATGTAACCAATGGCATTTCTACTGCAGCCGCAGCGCTAGATGGGAAATTAATGCTCAACACGGCTGGCCTGATGGCTTTTTCCTCAGTCTAATCAAAAATGGATTTTTTTTGTTGTGCTTCCTAATCTTAAGTTATACTGAAAAAGAGTAGTGTTTTTAATTTTTATATGAATCAGTGGCTTACTTATTGTTGTCACTGCGTATTACTCTGGCATGCATCAAAAGGCACATTTCTTTTTACAAATGCATACAGAAATTAGTTACAAGAATAGAATACATGGATATGTGGTATCATGTAAATCTATTCAGTACCAAAGCCATGCTGCCACAAACTGTGCACAAATGTTTGTAATAAAACTAAGAAAGACAAACAAATAATTCTGCCCTATCCTGTAACCTATGAACAACAATGGGCGAAACACAAGACCTGTAACAGGTGCTGAAAATGAGACAGAGAAAGAGAGACAATGCCATATAAAGAGCTGGTTTCTATGGTAACAGTCTGGCTGTGGCTGTGGATGCTTGTAGGTAATACATGTCAGAACCCATAAATAATATTAATACATTACAAACAATATCCGCAGAACACTGCATGGTAAAGGTCTGGCAGTTTTTACAAGTGATGTACATTTTGTTTCTTATATACAACTGTGGCAGTAGCATATAGTATATAGTGGAATATGTTAGCACTGTAATATATACCATGATACTTATACCAAACCATATTATAAACCATGTTACGTTAACAAAACCCTAAACAAAAAAAAAAACTAAGCCCAATAAAACCCCAAAACAATTTTGTATTTTTTAAACCAAGTTTTTTTTGTGGACACAGGATGTTTATGCATAAACCATGTTTTCTGTTGTTGTCATTATACACATTTGTGTCCTCATAAACCATACTAGTACGCACACAGTTGTAAGTGAACCTTTTTTAAAATTTCAGAGCGATTTATGCATCAAGGAAATTCCCAGTCAGTGCATTTCACACCAGGACATAAATTCAACCCTAAACACCTCTGAGATTTTAGCTCCATGCTGCACAAGCACGGTTATAAAGCAGCAATGACTGCACCATACAGTTACTGCTCGTTTAGCTCTTATAGGAGATGTACATACACACACTCATTCTAAACCTGTGTGAAATCTCCCATCTTCACATCATTATCATCTCCATTATGCTCTCTTTATTTCATTCATGCTGATGTGATTTCCTTCAGACACCTGTAACCACGGAGCCAGAGTTACATCACTGCGTATCGCCTCATTTCTTATTCCCAGGATGTTCACACAAACCTTACACTGATCATGACACAAGGAGATTTGTACATCTAAAACAAAAAGTTCCCTTAATAATATAGATTATTTTTTAGAAACATGAAATCAAATATATTTTAGTGCTTACGCTACACTGATATTCCTCAAAATGCAAATATCTAAATGATGTATTTATTTATTAATTTGTTCATTTTTAATCTAATATTTCATCATATATATATATATATATATATATCTTTCTCTCTCTCTCTCTTTACTGGGTTGTAATTTTATAACCCACTCAGATAAGGTCAGGGCAGAGAGGGTTAAAGTAATTAGATTGGTAAATTGATAAATTCAGAACATATACAGAAAAAACAGAAAGAGGAAACTGCTGTCTTACAGGAAAAAAAACAGTCTTTAACAAAGACAATTACATGACATTACATTATAAATTGTCATGGTTAAAATTAGCTTGATGGAGCAATTACATGCTTCTGTTGTATGAGCAACTGTCATAAAAACTGAATGGACCCATTATGATAAAGTTGTATATAATTATGATTATAATTATATGCACAAACCTGTCTGCCAGTCGAAAATAAATGAATTATTGTACAGTATGTGATATAAGAGCTAAAGTACAGCATCCAAACATTTTGTGTTTTGCAATAAAAAAATAGACAGACAGACAGATAGATCGATCCAAATGTATGGCATTTGTTTAATTTTAAATTCAACCTTCCTGAACGAAGGTGTTAATTTTAAAAATGACTGAAAGAGATAACAACACAAAGAATGACTGTTAGAACAACAAATAGGTAGAACGATACAAACAGAAAGACAGATAGATAGATAGACAGATAGATAGATAGTCTGTCTGAAGCCTTTGCAAAGAGTCAAACATAATTAAAATAGTGCAGCCCTCCAAAGTTACATGAACTCAACTGCATAATACTCCTATCTGTGTGTGGTCTGTGTCGGAGGTTAAGGTTGTGAGCGGGGCTGGATCTGGCAGTAACAGCAGCAGTGTTCAGCTCCTCCTCAGACACACACATCTGTCACTGCGCTCGGGCACGGCAGACAGATCACACACACACAACATGGGAAAAGACAATCTGAGAATAAACACTTCATACACACACACATAAAAACACTGAGTGCTTCACGTGGCTCATTACGGAAGAACCAGGCTGGAGGACATACTGTATTCAAATATGGATTTTCATGTCAACACTTGAGTACTTTGATATCAATTTTCCATTGTGGAATATTGCCAGAACTAATTTTTCAAACAGATGAAATTAATTTTATCCTGCAGTTTCACTCTGTTCAATATTTGCTGTTCATATTGTATTATTTTAGATGCTGTGCTGTTTACTGAGGGATCAGCTGAAACTCTAATGCCAATAGCAGTGAAGACTGGAAACCAACGATAATAATAATAATAATTCAAATTAAAAAAAAAAACAAGAGAGAAAGAAACTGAAAACAAGAATTTAAAGGTGAAGTGTGTCACTTTTTTTAATGTTAAAATATTTCACTATTAATGTATTGCAGCTTTATACTACTCTACAGACGGATTGATAGACAGATAACTGTGGCAGATTATCAATAAATGTCTAATAATACAATTCTGAATTTTACAAAGCAAAATACACCAACTAAAAATGCTGAAAGTGGAATCACTACATTTTAATGCACAGTATGATGGATTGAAGTATTGTGATGATCTGGCTGGATGTGCCAGCTCTCACCACTGGATGACACTCCAGCTCCCCAATGACTCTCTGTGTTTTAAGTTTCTGTAGTCATGCCCGGACTCTATCAATGAACTTATGTCTCCGCCCCTTGTGTTTGTCACAGTGGCAGTTCACTCATGTCCCCACCCCTGTCATTCGTTGCCATAGTGTTTAACCCATTGCTCCGCCCCTCTGTCTGATGAATGTGTGTATTTAAAGTCTCAGTTTATCATTGTCTGGTGCGGTTCATCATATATATATATATATATATATATATACTGTCTGGAGTGTGTTTTCCCTGTTTTCCCATGTTTCCTGGTTTCCCTAGCGTTTCCCCTATTTGGATTACTGTTGTCGACCACGCCTGATCACGGATTTTGTTTCTCACCTTGCCCTTTCTGGATATTGTTTGCTCCTCACTCGACCCTTGCTACGGACCTCGACCAAGCTATTGCCTCGCCCCTGATGTTTATGTTTGATGGGAATAACTGTCTGTTCTCTGTGTTCCTGCAATAAATCAGCCTCCCCGCCTCCATATCGTTACAAGTATTAAATAACTTTAACCTTCAAGTCTAAATGTAAAAATATGGGAAATAAATAATTAATACCAGATAAAACAAAATACAAATTATGAACGGATTTGGAGTTTATGTTTTTGAAAGAGGTATCTTATGCACACCAAGGCTAAATGTTTTTGGTCAGTGAAACTGCAATACTGTGAAATATTAGTATAATTTAAATAGTTTTCTCTTTTAATATATTGTTATAGTCACATTATTCCTGACCTCAGTGTCACGCCATCCTTTAGAAATCATTCTAATATGCTGATTCAACAGAAAGCATTTATTCAAAATGAAAACATATTGTAACATCATAAATGTCTTAACTGTTACTTTTGATCAATTAGATTACATTCTCACTCAGAACAGCTCTGAACAAACCCATTTACCCTCTGTATACCCACATACTCTAGCATCAGATGCTCTAAATTAAGAGGAAATGATGTTTAAAGCAACAGCTACACAGTCATTAAATACACACTCCCCTCTAACTTCAGCACATTACAGTAATGGCTCATTACAAAGGAAAAACGTCAAAAGATAATTAATTACAAACTCAGAATGCTGCCAAAAAAGCTCAACTCCCTCAGCCCGAAGCATCAAAATCGAGCAAACAAAGCAAGGCGACCATAAATCACTAATTATCTTATTACGGGTAGAGTCGAGGGTGAGAGAGAAGCAAACGTGCTGCGAAACAGCTACAGAGCAACGGAAACACTGCGGGGGACCAAACAGACGAGATGTGAGCGAGAAACTGTTTAGGATGATGGGAAGAGAGACTGTAATCTGCGTGTGTCATTGCAAGGACAAGAGATATTTAAAGGCCTGATTACAGTATGAAGGCAAATCTCACTTTACTTCATCTGGAGCAAGATACACGGTAAGAAAATGTACAATAAGCTTATGTGTGTGTATGATCGATCGGGCCCGACTCTGAACTTTAATTGAGATTGTGTAAAGTGTCTGGCAATCTCAGCGGATACAAGAGACGCTCAACACTTAGATTAAATGAAACGTTACTGGGGGTCCTTAGAGAGAACACATGGGAAAATGAAAATGAAGACATCTGCTGGCCTTCACATTTGAAAATATATTTTTTTAAAGGGACAGCTCACCCAAACATTTGCTCATTTACTTATGCCATTACAAACTTTATATAGCATGTGACGCAAAAAAGCTACATTTCGGCTCAGGTCTTTTAAATCACTACTTCCAAAACTTAGTGGTGGCCAGATGTTGAACAGATTGATAGAGTGCCCCGAAGACCACGAAGAAACCACCAGTCACCTCAGAGTGACATTCTAGTACAGCAGAGAGGACAGCTCATCCATTAGCGTTCGCTTTGCTTTGAGCAGCACACGGCACACATTCATCAATACCCTCCCGGTGCTCTCGGGGATAAAACCTCAGTCCTACAGCAGAGAGAGGTGAACACAACAGAACTAGACTAGACATCACCTATCTATGATTTAGTGAAACATCTGTGACACTTTACAATAAGGTTAAATCCTGAAACATGAGTTAATGCATTAGGAGGTGAACTAATAATGCACAACCATTTTTAAAGCCCTTTATAATCATGAATATATATTCATACAGTACCATTTGCAAGTTTGTGTTCAGTAAGGTATTAGTTTCAAAGATTAGTTTTTTAAAGGACGCTTTTGATCAAAAGTGAGTGTAGATGATCTTTGTAATGCTACAAAAGTTTACAATTTCAAGTAAATGTTTAGCAAAGAATCCTAAAAAATTATAAAATAAAAATATTAAACAGTAATGTTTTCAATATTTTTTTAATAAGAAATGCTTTGCAAACTATTTGCTGATAAAAATTCAGCTTTGCATTACAGGAATAAATTATTTTCTAAAATATATTCCAATAAATAATCGTTATTTTAAATTTTAATAATATTTAACAATATTCTATTCGATTTTTGAGCAAATAAATGTGAGCATAAAATATACTGACCCCACATGAATGTTTGTGTAAATATTGTTCTTGTTATTACCCTACACTAATTCAAAATGCATTAATGTTTATTAATACTTTAAATTCTAAAAATGCATAAGTACATGCAGAACTTTAACATAGAAAAATTACATTTGGTAAACAATTGTTCATTGCTTTAATTACCTGCATCGACTAATGCTTATATATAGAATTCTATTGTAAAGAGTTATAAAAACCTCTGTATTGTGACTAAATCATGGTGGCTAATTTGAATCTTACCCTAAACATCACTAACTTTGCTATTCTGTGAACGCCAATAAAAGACACAAAAGAAATTGAGCCTAGAAATAGAATTTTAACCATTAAACTGCCATAATATAAAAATCTCTGTTTTCAAGCCAAGAGCTAGACATTTATACATGAAATAGCTTAAAATTTAATAATAGTAATCGTAGTAGAAGTAGATAAGATGTATGCTATATTTACTTTATTTCCTATAATAGTCATTCAAAACGCACTGCAAAATCTTGACTAAAAACAGAGAGAAATGCATGAGTTAAATGAAGTTAACCTCGCAAAAACTTGAAATATCGTCCAAATAAATATACTGACATATATATATATATATATATATGATAAACACAAGGCATTTATACAGCAAAGCAAGCTAGCCATAGTAACAAAAATATTCATGCACAATAAGACATGGCACATTTATTCAGAAAATAAATTCTGAATTCCTGTTGCCTTTAAGGCTTGTGCACCGATCCCAGGAGTCTCTGAAGCCTGTCTTGCACATGAACGAATGTTTGTCTCTCTCCATTTCTATCTTTCCCTGCAGTGGGAAGGAAGTGATTGTTGGAGATGCAGCACAATGCCTCTGTGGTGTGTATTGCAGGGTTACGGTCCGGTCAGGATGAGGAATTGAGTGGGCGTTTCAGAGAGGTGATGCAGCTGTAGAGCCCGTAGAGTGTGTCTGCTGCAGGAGGACACAATTAAACTCTGTCATAGCTCAATAACTGCTGCTTATTGCTCCATATCAGCAGGATACAGCAGCTGATTGAAAAGGAAGCTGGAACTCAGACCGACCCCGAGTACATTAAAAAAAGACACTTGTGGATAGGATTGTCGATATTCGCCCCTTTCGTTAATGTGATAGGGTGTTGTTGATGTTAACAAAATTGGCAATTAAAATTGATGCACTTGGCCACAATTTGTTGATGGTGAATATTTGCAATAAATTGCTTTAACCATAATCTGAGATTAAATATCAGGAACAGTTGGAGAGATTTTGAAAATCCCATATTAATATGTGTTTGGAATCACCAGGTGTCTGTGAGTCTCCTTGAAAGGCACTGATGCACACACACAGTGCTCAGAATAGTAATGGGCCATTTTTACTGGCTCTCCTTCCAATAACCTGCATCCTCCTCTAGACTGAGCCCATCACACACACATGCACACCTTTATTTTCCTGTCATGAAGTGGACGTTCCATTGACTTGTATTGTTTTATTCTGAGCTCATTTTATTTTCTAGCCCCTAAACCTAGACATTTAAAAAAAGAAAATTGCTGGAAATGTACGTAGCCTCAAGCCTTTCAGGATGTAAATAAGTTTGGTTCTTTATCAGAATGGATTTGGAGAAATGTAGCATTACACTACTTGCTCACCAATGGATCCTTTGCAGTGAATGGGTGCCATCAGGATGAACGTCCAAACAGCTGATAAAAACAGCATGATAAATCACACCACTCTATCAATTAATTTAAGAAAAAGTGTTTTTATGAAGCAAAATCATTATTAGAAGGTTTAGCAAAACACGAGTCCTCAATCTACAATTTGACTTTCTTTGTGTGTCTGAATCAGAGGAGAAATACGCACAAATATGGAGGAACTGGAAATAGATGAACGTTTTGCTTTTCACTTCACAAGATGAGTTGTGTGGTTTACTTGTGGAATACTGTAATGTTTTTATCAGCTGGACTGTCATTCTGGCGTCACCCATTCACTGCAAATAATATTTTGGTGAGCAAGTGATGTAATGCTAAATTTCTCCAAATCTCTTGACATAGAAACAACCTCATCTGCTTTTTGGATTGGTCTGAGAGTGAGTAAACTTTCATGTTTGGATGAACTACTCCTTTAACACAAACCTTTTAGCTTTTAATATGTACTCTTTACAAGTTTACATGCTAAAGATAGAGGCTTTACTCTATTCACTGTGTCCAGTGAAGCAGTCACTCAGTGTGCTAGTAATAGCCAGAGGACACAAATGCAACTATGTTCCTTCATTCAAGGCCAAGCGCTCCAACATACAAAACAAATGGTATACTCAATTGTTTATGCGCAACTGTATATATAATATATAGATGTTTAAGAGCACGCTGCCCCCTGTTGGTGCAGTCTGTGAGACTCACAGTCTTCATGTTAATTTCAATGTAAGTCATAAGTCAATTAAATGTGGTTGCAAGTTTTTCTTGACATTGTTGTTCTTCATTTTTTTTTTGTTGTTGTTCTTTTTTTTTGAGTTGACTGATTGTTTGAAGATAAAAAAAAAATGTTTTTGAAATCTTCTTGAAGTGTCTTAGGCCCATCAAAAAATGGGCCTAAATGTGCTTCAAAAACCACATAAAAATAATTGTAAAGTGCTGATTTGCTTCTCAAGTAATATTATTCTCGATTCTGAAAAACGGTTGGGGTGCTTGATATTTGTGTGGAAACTGTACTGCATTTTTCACAATTCTTTAATGAATGAAGTTTACAAGAATAGCATGTAATAGCAATGTGATGCATTCTTGCAGAATACTTGTATTAATTGCATTCAAAAACTGGATGGATGAATTTGTAGCTGAACTTAATTTTAATTTTTAAAGGAATGTATCTTCCCAAGTATAAAGGCTTGAAGGTTTATTCCATGGCAAAACAATTAAGAAAACAATAGGGTGAGTTTTGAGTGACCATGGAAACAGCTGTAAATCTCTTAATATTGTCTGAGGATGGAACGCAAAGTAACCTTAATGTTCCCAGCAATATAATGACTAAACTTTCGGGATACTCACAGTTTAGTCTCAGTCTGCAGACTCAGAGCTATATATAAACCATCTGTCATGTTCTGATAAAGGTTACCAGGTTTTTGTCTTTATGTTCTGCAATCTAACAATACATAAAACGATCAGATTCACACTAAATGAGAGACAGATGGATTTTGATCACGACTTCAGTCGTTTGTCCGAAAATGGAGCCTGAGATGATATGACAAGTCAGACTGACAGAAAACAATCATACATTCACAGACATCACCCTGAGGTCACTTAGGTCATTGATGGGTGCTACAAAAAAGTGAGTAACGATTGGGTTCTCTTATTAAGTGCCAGGGCCAGACCACCCAGTGCCCTGTCAGTGTGACCTATGACCTCTGCTCCTTTAATGTCAGAACTAAAACATATGTTCAATGACAACGTCTGCACAACGCTGATAGAGGAGAGATGTCATCTAACAAATCATGTTTCCTTTGCTCTTAATCCATATATGACTCTCGGGCTGAAGGTTTTTTGCAAATCTGCTGACATGAGGACTGGAGCTGCTGGGAACGATGTTGAATAAAGCATGACTCATTTCAGTTTAATAGCCAAATCTCATCTAAGCCAGTATAAGCTAAGTCCTGTGTTAAATACTCATTTTAAAATATAAGAGAAGGACAAAGACCTACTGAAAAGAAAAGAATACAAAAGAAATGAAAAAGAAATTCACAATGTAATACTTTTCAGACATTTTCTTTTTCAATACAAATAATAATAGATAATAGGTAAAGCAACAACAGGCCTACAAAATATACCTAAAATGAGGTAACATATTACAGATTTTTTTCTTTTTAGAACAACTTTAGAATAATTTGTTTTGGAATCAAACAAAATTGGTCTTGATCGATTTTTGAATCAGTCGAAATAACCAGTTGAGGGTCATCTATTCAGAGGTTTGCCAACTTTGGCCACATTCAATAAAAAGAGCCTGTTCATAAGAGTCATTTGTTCAGGAGTTGGATTAAACATTTCATTGTATGTTCTTTTAAAAAGAACCGGTTCATGAGTGTGTATGTTTACTGTACGTTTTTAATTTACTAAAAAGAACTAGTTTGAAAGAGTCATTTGTTCAGCTGTCTGAAGAAACTGAAGAACTGTCTCAAGTTATTAATTTGGAGGTCAAACTACACAGTTATTTTTTCGGGGATCACTACACAGACCCAGTACAATCATTTGGTATTATAAAAAATTATTAGTTCCCAAATCTAATCATACAGCACTTTTACAAATGAATAATGTAAAAAAAAATTGCTTTATTAAGTATAAGCTTATTCTAAAGGCACTACTAAATTATTCCTAATTAAATTCATGTTCATTTGAATACCATTTTTTTCAATAAATACAGCTTTACAGAAAAAGCAGTATGCTTCATATATCACAATCAATGTAGAGAGAATGCTTTTATTATGTATATTTACACAGGCTTGTTTTAAGTACACAGCAGGCTTTATAATAGTTGCTTCTAGTCTTGTTAAGGTGAGAGAAGGACCCAGAAGCAAAGGACTGATCAACAGAGGTTTAATTATAGAAAGTCAATAACAAAACTCAGGCAGCCTGCCGACCACTGGCACATCCGTGGACAGGGAGAAAAAAATGAAACAAAAGTCTCTTGGAGAGCAGCAATCGTCCACAATCAGGCGGCACACAGCAGAACAAAACTTCTCAGCTCGCATGGAGCGTCCAGGAACGAGTGTCCAAATAAAGAGGCGAGCAGACTCGGCTGGCGACAGGTAACTAATGCAAACACAGGGAGAGACTTGCAGTAAACTAATACTTGACAGAGACAAAATAGCCAGACAGGAATTTAGGCAAACAATTCTTCTTGAGAAACCAACAAATCAACCAGACAGAGATACGAAATAACAATCTGACGACAAGGCTAGCACTAAACGGATAGATAAGGGGAAGGTAATCAGAGCGAAAAGAAGAGACAGGTGTTGCTCAATCAGCGTGAGCCCAGATGGGGATACCGAGCGGCTGAGAGGGAGGGAGAGAGAGAGAGAGAGAAAAAGTGGGAGTCAAACCTGGCTCGTGACAAGTCTTGTCTTGGTCACTAACAACTAATATTTAAAGTGGATGTGCTCTTTCAGGTCATGGACCTGTTTGTCTGCTGGTGATGTCATGAAGAGCTCCTCCATTATATATTAACACAGCACTGAGAAATGCTGCCCCGTTTGGGGTCTGTCATGCACAGATGGACCTCTGCTCTGCTCTGATTTGGTACCTCAGATAACTTGCCTGGACACATCGGGTCATTATAAAATACAGACAAATAAAACAAAATAGAGGACATATAAAATATTAATGATGCTTAATACAACAGCTGCGAATGAAGGGCAAACGAGGCAAAGCTGAGTAGCAGATGATATCACATCTGCTGTCAAAACAAACTAGATTTTTACATTTTATGTAGATTATGAGTGGTGCTTGTTCACAAAACATCGCCACAGCGGGAGCTGAGTGGTTGCCAGGGTGTTGCTATATGGTTGCTAAGGTGTTTCTTATGTTTCTATGCGGTTCCTAGGGTGTTTGGGATGTCATAATAGTCCAACCTCAATATCACTATTTTGCACTAGTTTGCAAGATAGGTCTTCAGCAAAAACTGAATTGAACAACATACCTGTATAATATTATTATTATTATTATTATTATTACTACAGAGCAACTCATTTTAAATTATGCTGTTTTCAGATTTCTAATATTAAAATAATAATAATAATAACAATCTTTAATTTATAAACAATGTTTGTGTGCATTTATTTGTAAATATAGACACACATACAGTATACATTTTGGAAATATTTAAATGTTTACATTTAATTTCATATAATGAATATTATACGAAAATATATATTAAATATATTTATAATAATATATAATAATTTATAATTGTTTAACATTTATAAACAATTATTGAGTGCATTTATTTGTATATATAAAGACACACATATACAGTATACATTTTGGAAATATTTACATGTTTTCATTTATATTCATAGATTTAATATTATATAAAAAATTAAATATACATATATTTTTCTTAAATATATGTATGCATGTGTATTCATAATAAATATACCCAGTACATTACATAAACCCGTCTGGGTGAGATTAATTTAAATATAATATAATATTATTATAGAAAACCAATTTGATTATTTATTTCATTATGTGTTAAGTATTAGTACTATAACCCCATTTTAAATCAAATTACATAATAATAATAATAATAATAATAATACAATAACGTCAAAGTTTAATACTAATACGTTAATGAGCAAGCATCAACAACAAGACAACAAAGCGGGAAAAAATAGGATGTTAGTTAGTTCTCATTATGAAGCCGTTAACAGATTGCTGTGACAAATCATATTCTTAAGGAATATTTAAAACTCAGATCTGATTTAAAGCTCAGTTTATCAGAACTGTCTGACTATAAAAGACTTTCTTTTGAGTTCATAACACACCGGCAAAAATACAGAACAGAAGCGACTACTGTCTTCACTAAAGCCCTGGACAGTAACGCTAGCATTCTCTGCAACTTCACTCAAAAGCATCGCTTCAGTTCTGGAATGTAAACGTCCCTCCGGATCTGGATTTGAATCTAAATTCACATGTTCTGAGGTCTCTCACTCGGTTTGTTTACTGTAATTGGAGATTTTGCCTCCTACCTACCTCTAGTTCTTGGGTCATTTCTGCTTAATATGAATGAATAAATAAATTACACTACCAACAAACATCCCAAATTCCCTCGAGGAACTTCTACTGCATGTAAGGGATACATTTTGAATATTATAAGAGAATTAGTTTCAGCAATTAGTTTCAGCAAATGGCACAGAATATCGGTCTGATTTGAAATGGAAATCATTTTTGGACGGCTGCTTGTTTTCACGCTGGTTAATTGATTCGGCGATGGGCAGGGTGTTGGTTTAACGCGGCTGAGCATGTTTGTAATGCTAAAGACGAAGCACTGGGCCAAGAGACGACTCTCGCGAGCCGTGCTAATGCAGAACAGGGAGATTCATCAGCAGTCAGGGTCAAAACCAGCACACTTCTTCCAGTGTTTGCACATTTGTTTTCCACCCACACCTAAAATCAAATATTCAGCCAGAAGTTAACCGCATCACATTAATGAAGCGTAGAAGAATGGAAGAATATAAGAGACAGAAAAAGTTAAGATAAAAGCCCAGATTCCTCCTCATTGATAAAAAAAAGAGCTATAGGTAATGTGTGTAAATTGTTCAAAATTTAACAATACATACATGCATACATTATATACACGCACACACACATCTTTAATGTGTCATAAATAGATTTTTGTTGTAAACATGAATGACAAGTTTTAGTGGGTAGATTTAGTAAATCAGAAAAAATTGCATAATATTTATTTTATATTATGGTTCAGAAAAACAAAACAAAATTGCAGTTAATTAAAACAGAAAACATTTTTGTGTAGATATTGTGTGTGTGTGAGTACAATGTATTTACATATTAACGTATGCATTGTTAAATTGTTGTTATTGTTAACATCTACCCATTCTAAAGGCAACAAAGCAAAGCAAAACAAAGCTTAACTTAACTATTAAAAAATAAGTAAAATTTGTACTTTAAAATTGTATTTATGTGTTCTATGTAAGCCTAACATATAACACTGAATATCTGCTAAACTTTACTGTTGGAATAAAACAAAGACATTTATAGCTAACTGACTGTGGTGTTTTCTTGAGGTTTTTTTATGTGGAGCAGTCGGTTCAGGTCATGTATCTGGGTCAGACCCGTATCAGCCTGCTGCCGCCTGCAGGTCCACATGACATAATCTAGAGCAGAGATGCTGAGAATGATGATTACGGAATAAGAGAGAGATTCGCACTATGGCAACACGATTCATATACGAGTCCAGGTGCACTTCCTCTCCATCACATCCATGCTGATGTTTCTTCAATGTCACAGCTCAATCAATCATCTAATTTCCGACATGCTTTTCAATCTCCAGTCTCTACTCAACAAATGATTTGCATGAGAGACAGACTGATAACCCGTGCATTAAATCCACAAGATTTACCACAAGAAATCAACAAATTCTCCTTTAGAGTTTCTAGAGTTTCTATGAGTCCAATGCAAAGCAATACACTGGCACCAAAAGAGCATTTTACCATATTTTAACAAAATCTGCAAAAAAGGAAAAACAACAACAACTCACAAACCAAGGTCAACAAATGCAAAAGTGCATTGGACGCTCTTAATTCCTGCATCTGTGCGTGTTTTACATATCTCCAAACTTGCCCTGCTGTGGTGTTTAGTGTTGGATTAGAAATGCTTATCAAATCCACATTTGGGTCTTTGATGCTTTATAAAAGAAATATGGCTGCTGGCTGTCTCTCATATAAAACAGGTGTTTGTGTTCACATGCAACAGGCATTTGTTTGTCCCGGGCCAGATGCGCAACCCCTTCTGTGTTTACATGCAATCCTGAAGAGAAGATGACCGTGTTCGCCCTGAAATGCATCTTTCACTCAACGTGCTCACAATTACAGCACGGAGTGACGGGCGGTAAACAAGCAAATAAAATCTACTCTCACAGGCATCCAAACAAGTCATCTCACTGACCCATCTGTAAATAAACTAGTACATTAGCATGCACCTCAGGCGTCTGTCCACGAAGGAAACGGCAGAAAATTATGGGATGGGCCTCTCGGGACTGCGAATCGTCAGGAATGTAGTGATTCTGGATGTGATTTGACTTAATGATTTCATTGAACTGAATCTTTTTGGACTATTTTCTGGAACCTAAAGTGCCCCTTTTATGGATTTTTGTGTTTAAATGGATCTTGCAGTGTTTAAACGGATGAAAACATCCTGCAAAGTTTTAAATCTGAAAGCGCACTGTATATAAAGTTATCATCTCTCCAAAGAAAGAGTTGACTCTGAATCATTGAAACTCTGAATCATTGTCAATGGCTCGAGTCAAATCTCAAGCCATTGACTTTAACATGAAAATAGCATATTCCCCGCCCACTCACGTTGGTCTATTTGCCGCTACGTGCCGGTTTTGGAAAAAAACTATAGAATACCCAAGATGTCTCACTTGTATAGTTTTGAATAAAGAAAAACTCAACACTCAATATGACCGCTCTATCAAATGAAGCCCCGCCTTCTGAGCAAAAGAGCCAATCGTTAATCGCTATTTGAGTAAAATAAACAACATTTACGATGCTGTTGTTGTCAAGATTTTGTTTGTTTCAAATATGAAATTGAATCGTAAGCTTTGCAAACGTGATTAGATGAGACCAAATGACCAATCATCGCAGATTAGCATCACGCAAAGAAGAGGTTTGGAAAAATGAATCGTTAAACAAACCATTTGAGAGTGTCTGAGCAAGTAAGGTAAAAGTAAATGCATACAATGAAAGTGTATTTTGACCTTGCATGCATTTCAGCCTCCCAAAACCAAAATATTAACCTATCATTACACATTATAGGGGCACTTCTAAATAAAATTCTTCAATAAGAAATGGCTTGTTCCTTGTTATGAGGAGAAGAGACAAAAAATAGCAGCATGGGTTCACAGCAGGTGATGTGAGGAAGGGTGATAACCGAACGACGCAGTATGTGCTCGACGTGACACACTGACTCCATTCACAACGCTGCGTGAGATCTGAGAGCACGATGACAGTGAAAGGACACTTACTCTTGCAAGGAGGCTGATGGGGTCGAGGCTGGGCGGAAGCTGAGACAGATCGTGGTTCTCCTCACCGAGATAATACTGCAGTGCTGTGCAGAGGTGCCCCAGGCCTTCTTTTTTCTCCTCGCTCATGTCTGCGAGATCTGCACAGACAGAACACAACGATATCATTCAACAAGAGCCATTCATTCGAATGATTCTGCTAACAAGCAAAACATTTTTTTGTTTTCCTCCTCTTTCAAATAAATATTACACTATACTAAAAGGATAACAGGTTTCTAAGAATACATTACCATCGTAATTGTCTAAAAATGTTGTATTACTGTGACACATATCTGAAAAAACAGGGTATTACCATAGCACTACACTAAAAACAGTATTTCCATGGTACCTGATTACAGTATGCATTTTAAGTAGGGGTGGGTGATATCTCGATATTTATGAAATGAATTTGGACATATCGATATAATGTTTATATTTAATTTTCGGTTGAATATTTAGATTTCAGTGCCGTGCCTGAAGGAAAAACCCAACAAATCTATGGCGCCAAATCTATGCCATTAATAAGCGAGCGCACCACTGATGCTGGCGCGTGCTGGAAATCATTTCCACAAGAGGAAAACAGATCTACATGCGAAGAAACAGGATTCCGCGATATAAGATGATTCGTTCACTTGACTTGAGACATGGCATTGGATCATATGTTCGTTATTGTTTCATAAGCAAGCTTATTTTATTTATTCATTTATTATTAATTTACGATTTATAATTCTTGATTTATAATCATATCTATTACAAAGGAGATTTAAAGGCTCATTTATCTTCATGACAGAACAAATAAAAAACAACACAGAGGGATACAGAACTATTCATTTTAATATGCTAATAAATATGAAACTGTATTACTGTTCACTTGAATGTTTTATCATGAAATTGCATGAAAGGTTTAAAAGGTTGAGTTGTTTTATTTTTTGAATAAAAAGAAGGCAATATGTATTATTTCTCCCTTTATTGTTTTACAAAATGTATACAAGGATTTTTTAAAAGAAATTTCGCAGAAGCACTTTGTTCTGAACTGCATACCTCTGAGTTTCAATTAAAAAAGAAACATATTTGTTTTTGTAGTAGTTTTTGGGGGGTTATTTATCCTGTAAAGATATCGAGATATAGAAAAATATATCAAGATATTTTTTCTCCATATCGCCCAGCCCTAATTTTAAGTGCATAAAAATGACCCCCTTTTTTTTTTTGTAAAATTAAAAAAAATCTATAATAGACCATGTAATCTAAAACTATAAAGGAGCATTTATAATGGAAATGTTTTCTCTTTATAATTGATTACCATACTGAATTAATTTATTGTCCATTCTCTTTATTATAAGTGTTTTAATTTCATTTTATTACCTTAAATTATATGTATGTCTGCATTATGTCTATACTTTCTGCACCGGCAGCTTCTGAATTCCAATACTTGGCAATAAAACTCTTTCTGATTCTGAATACCACACAAATACATGAATATGCCAATGGAATTATATAAATGTTGTATATTTGGGATGGCAACCATGCCTAAAAGGCAAAGATTGTCAAGATAGTCCCAAAGTTATACCTACAACACTCGGGTATAATAAGGTTTATTAGTTTCTATGGAAATGTATTATCCTTGTAGCAGTTCATAAACTACACTGGATTCAGTAATAAATAACGTCATGACAAGAAAAACAAAAACCTAATTTGCCTTAAAAAAAGGTGCATGCTATTGGTGACAGTGGCAAATAAAACCGCATGCAGATGTAAACAACACTGAGCTGAACCAACACTAGCTGTGAAAAAGAGTAATGATGATCAACGAGGACGAGGCACAGAAGAGCCGAAACGCACAATAAGTAACCAGAGGAGAATCAAAAAGCATTTTTGCTTATCTTTCTGACCGTACCAGTAAAATGGATGTCCTGTTAGTGTGTATTTGGAAAGGAAGATGTCTGATTGTAGCACGAGAGTGTGTATTTGGAAGAAAAACTCTAGATCTGTAATTTATGTCAACTTTGCCAAACATATGTGCTTTTTCATTAACCCTCCTGCTCCGATTCCTTTCCTCCAAACACTCCGTCAATGAAGTTCAGTGTTTTCACTGCTGCTGCAGCAGATAGAGTGAACACTTGACCCACGGCTACAGCTCACACACACTCACTATCAAAAACACACTCACACACAGCAGTAAAGCTCTGCAGATTCAATACATAAATCTGGAACGTCTTCACCATGTGTAGCATCTTTTATCTTCCATCTCTACAAAACTGAATAAAATTACAGTGCTTAGGCTAGTTGGACAGACTGAAATTATTAAAATCTGTTATTTGGATAAACATGATTTACTTGAAAAAATTATAGGTAGATAAAACCTCTTTTCTGAACCTCTGAAACCTCTTCTGAGATTAAAATAACAGGCTGGATGGCAGACGGATCGACACACTTGCCACTTCTCAGGAGCATGAGTTTGAACGTGTGTGGAAGAATTATGAGCCTGAAGCAGGTGTTGGTCTCCTTAAAGGGATAGTTCACCCCAGAATAAAGATCTTGTGACCATCTAAACATCTTTATGTTGTTCCAAACCCTTCTTTGGAACAAAAAGAAATATATTTTTTAATATATAATCTGCTTTTTTTTTTTTTTCAAACAAAAAAACTCAAAAAACGCACTACAAAAGCACCATAAAAAATTGTCAAAACGACAACATGCATGATGCTTTATATGATGAAATGTTAGTTATAAAAACCTTTGCCCTTGAAATAGGTCTCAAATCTTGATTTGCGCAAAAAAACGCAGCATTGAGATGTTTTGCAAGGTTTGAAGTGATTAGCTGGGGTTCCATACACGCAATGTTATGCATCTTTTGGCATATCAGATAAAAATGCTGCATGGAAAAACAATACGCAAATAGAATTTCCCAAAAAAGTGTAAAACTACATTTGCACACTTAAGATGGATATATTTTTATTTTTTATGCACTTTCACTCAAACGTTTATGGTCAGTTTAAAAAAAAGCAATTAACAAATGTAAGGTTTAACTACTACTTTTATCCACTAAGGATGCATTAAATTGCTATTAATCAACAAATCCAGGTAACATGCATCACAAATCTGTTAAGTAACTGTTTTCAACGTTTATAATAATAACAAGAAATGTTTCTTAAGCACCAGATCAGTGAAATGATTTCTGAAAAAATCAGCTTTGCCATTACAGGAATAAATTGTCAAATATTTCTACAATTTGGAAAAGGATGATGAATTTGAAGAAACAGTTAAACCCAGGCAAAAATGTTGAACTCAGTGTGCAAGGACCTTAATCTTTTTGTAATATTTACAAAATCCTACTAACCCTTGAACAGTAGCGTGTTACAATGGAAACACTTTTCCTAGCATGCTTTCTCCCTAGCAGGCTCTAAACAGCGAATAAATTATTATTTAATAAAGATCCACAGTGGCTACAACATCTATTTCTATTTTGCCATAATTTCCCCTGAAAGTGGAGATTTCATTTTTTTTAACGTTCAATGAAAACGCAAATTTACAATTTAAGCAATAATATATAGCAAGTAAATGACTTCAACGTCTCAATATCTCATGGCCAATTATAACTGACATAAAAACCTGTTGTGCCAATTTTTGGCGTGAATGATTACTTTAATTTCTGCAATTTTGTCTCATTTGCTACAATTAAACTGTAATAAATACATATTAAAAAGATTAAATTCAAATATATATATATATATCACTCTCCTGTGAAATGATCTTCTGTTTGTGTAAAGGAACTGTTCTGCATATGAATCGAGACATAGAAATTAGGAGCTGATGGATTTTCTGAAATAATACGATGAGACCGATGAGACCTTGATTTAGAGGTGAGAGCGAGTGGCACAAGTTCAGAAGACTCACTGCTTATTTAAGGACCATCACCGGGATTGTCTCTCTAATGGCTGCACATTACTTATGACTGAATAGAAACGAGTCAGGCCAAAGAGAAGTCCAAAGCTCTTTGTGGCAAAATAGCCAATTACTTCGAAAAGCCGGGGGCAGGTTTCACATAGGGTCCAACCTCCAGTAAGAGAGGAAAATTCATAGTGGTACAATAAACTCCTGCCAGGATCTGACATTTATTCACCTTCCATCATATGAAATCTAATCTTTCATCCTCATAGGATATGTAAGTGCTTTTTACTGCCATCCATTAACAACACTGCATTATATTCTGTATATAACTTTTTTTATGAAGCAATGTTTTTGGACATTTAGACATTGTCCATTTCTGTGAAACCTTAACGGCAACATTCAAAAGTGAATTTTTGGAATATCAGCATATATATTAATAACTTCTTGGCAATACTGAATTAAAGTATCTTGAAATGAAGACCAGATATTTTTTTCATTACATAATATTGGCAATACATGCACAAGAAAGCCAGGAATGATGCCTGATTACTAGATTCAATTTGGCTCCGGTATCTTGAATTTATTGGGTTTTATTTAACACCTTATAGTAGTTAGTACACAACAGACCAACACAAAAAAAATACATACAAAATAAAAAGAAGTGCAAGCAACATGCATTGGATTGTACATGAAATCTTGAAGCACAAAATATCACTTAGTATTTTCTAGTAAAGCATACTCCAATAATCTTTGTCGTTTCATTTACAACTTATTTTATTGTTATAGTCAAAAAACTCTTAATTAAACTATTATTAAACTATTATTAGGATGTTATTTTTTAAGATGTTTCACATTTTTGTTCGATTTTTTTAAATTGTATTTATTTTATTTAATTTTATCCCATTCTAAAACCATGTCAGCTCCAGTGGTAATGCTCATGGTAAGAGCTAATCTTAGTAATTCAAACTTAATATTCATATTTTCAATAAATTACTAAATGTACTAATTAATTAAAAAAAATACAAATTTGAATTTACTTAATTATATTTATAAATAAATAAATAAATAAATAAATAAATATGTCATCCCATATCAGTACAAAGTCATCGTAAAATGTAAAATGTAAATCTATTTTTTTACTTATTTTCCAGGATGTATTATCAAACATCCAGTCCTGGACACTGATTAATCAGTCGTGATAAAATGCACAACATAGTCACGTCCACTTTCTTACGTGCACACACTTACGTGACTGGTGCTCGGCTATCGAGTACAGCTCCTCTTGGTCACTTTCTGATTGGCTGAGCTGGAAAGAGACAGAAAGGATGTAACAATCTCAAGCCCTGTGGCAGTTTTAAATGCAAAACACTCTTCTGCAATGGGCCGGATACAGCAGGTGTTTTGATGTCACATACCAGTTTGAAAATGATCCTCGCCACCAGGCGGACGGAGTCGGTGGGGATCCGAGGCTGGAGGCGCTTGAGGCATTTGCATTCCCTCTTGTGATCGGGCCATGCTTGCTTCTGAAGGGTGAAGATGAGGATAAAGCAGAGAATAAATAGAAGAGATTTCACAAACACATAAATCTGCTGAAGTAACACATCTTCAATCGGAACGTGCTTTCTGTGTGTGGTCTCCCTTTAGAGGGAATTATGATGAAAGGCCGCCCTACAATTACAGAAAGGCAAAGACAAACTTGACAACCATGAGTGCCTGGAGAGAACGTCGCTGGTTTGACTCTGACAGCTTTGCTATAGGATGTTCATGAACTGCAAAGACTTCTGCAGAGCATGTGACAGACACATTAAAGAGATATTTCACTCTAAAAATTAATTCTGTCAAGCTTTACACCTCACGTCATTTCCAAACCTGCATGACTGACTTTCTTCTGTGGTTAGCGGAACACACATGCTGCTCTTTTAAAACAAGCATACAGGTAAATAAGGAAGGGCAGAGTCCTAGAAGTAGCCATTACGACTCTTCTAAAGTTTTGCGATAGCTCTGTGTGAGGAACAGAACAATATTACATTTTTTAAATTAGATTTTGAGCAATGAGATCTTAGTACTACAGGGGAAATGGTATATTTATTATATAATGAGCCAAGATTTTCTTCTTTTGTGTTCCATGGGGGGGTGCAAACAGGTTTGAAATGACATTATACATATAAACAATAGCAGATTTTTTAAGGGGGTGAACTACAATTTAAACCCTTTAAAGTCTACCTTAATGTATCTTATATGGCAATTTTTTAAGGCCTTTAAATTATCAACATGACTGAAATCTTCCTGAAAAGCAGTTTTGTACACAAACTTTTGCATACATTCTCTCAGCTAACTGACAGTGTATACATTTTAGCAAGTAAAAGGCCATTTCAGTAGAATTCTGTCTTTTTACTGTGAAATATTTTAAATAAAGAAAACATGAGAATAAATGCTATATTGTTAGCAATATTTCAAGATGCACATTTAGTAGACTGAACATTTTACTTACTTGCACATCAAAATTTTTATATATATATAAAAAAAAAATAAAAAAAAAGTAAGATTTGAGAATTTTTAGGAATTAACGAAATAATAAAAATCGAGCATTTACAGTAAATATGTAAATATGTTTTTTTTACTGGAAGACAACTGATATTTTCTGCATGTTGTGCAAGTAGTCTGTTTACATCACGGCTATCAGAACTGAATCTTATCTTTTGATCATCTAAATATAAGCAACTACACAAATTTGTACTCATATTTTGTCTACTCGATATTCCATATGTCAGGCTTTACAGGTTTAAAAGACAGTAATACAGAAAAATCCTCTGCATGTGAACATGTTTCACAGGTGTATGGCTCCAAGCACCAAATACTTCTCACGGAAAGTCACACTGGACCTCATGCAGGAGTTTCCGATAACTGCCAGCTGGAGAATTTTAATGACATTATACTTCGTTTTGATAGACACTGAAATTCCACATAAAATAAAATGACTGTATTCAATTCCTGCTGGATACAGGAATGACATTCAAATATCTAAATGTCACTATAGTTTTCCATTCTGCCACAGAAACCTGCAAACATATTTTATATTAATTGCACGTAAACTTTTTGTTTCATTTTATGTAATTTAAATGCAAAACCTTCTTCATGTTTTATGTGTGAAAATATGATTTCTGAACAGCTTTTATACCACATTATTGTTCGGTTACATGAATGTGCTACTGAATGCAATCTATTCAAAAAAGTGAAATATTAAAATAGATTCAAAAAAATCTATTAAAAACAATAGTATGCAGCTCATTAAATATTTTAGGGAACAATGCATACGTTTTCCAAGTAATTATTCTAGTTAATAGTCAGTAATGGAAAACTAATTAAGAAATATGAAAGAAAAAAATATTTGAAGGAGTGAATAGTTTTCTCTGCCATGAATATTGATTATGTAATATTATAAAAAGCTCTATTACTCTGCTTTTACATTGCAAGGCATCAAGCACTAAATAAAATAATAAAATGAAATAAAATGAAATGAAATTTAATTTAATTTAATTTAATTTAATTTAATTTTGTCAAAAGCACTAGGTGCAAAACCTTGTGTGGAAAAACTAAATGTAATCTTTCCACTGAAATAAGACCTCATCATAAGCTTGTCTGATGACGGCGTGTTTGAAGAGCTCTTACCTGACACTGAACACTGCAGTACCGAGCCGTCTTACATTGAGAACATCTCGACAGACTTTCACCTCTGTTAAGAGGAAAGAAGACAGAATTAACATCAGTGCTTTGTGTATTTCTCAAGAAACTACATCCTCAGGCTGAAGAGGAGAAAGCCTGGTTTGATTTACAAGGCTTATAATGAAGCATTCCTGCCTTGACTAAACATCACTTGCTTTAAAGTATATGTCTAATGACCACCTTTGCTTTGGGCCTTAGTCTATAACATGTGAGCCTGAAGTGAGGAATGTGGTTAACATGCAGAGATCAGATGCATAGAACAGACTGAACACAAAAGGTCAAGGAATTTCCATAAAACGTCAAATTATCTCTTTAGAAATGAGTTTAATGAGGTAATGTTATGTTTAAATATGCATAAAAGTCACGCATATTAGTGTGTATATGTCCCAGCTTTATTTGTTAGAGCTTTTTCACTGTGAATATTTGATTTAGTCAAGAATTAATTTTTAAAACAGATCTTTTTAAACATTTTAGCAAAAAATATTGCATGGAGAAAGCATGCAATAACTGAATAAACGCATTACATTTCAAAGGATTTATAACCTGTGCTGAATGGATACTAACGATCAAAACACTAAAAAATGTGTGTCTGTTTCCATCCACCCTCACCTATATTGCTCCTTCCTGAGTGAACATAAATCACAGGAAGTTTAGTAAGAAATAGCACCAGATTCATGTTCTTGCCTCCCTGGTGTCTGGAGGTGGTGCAATTTTTAAACAGGCCCTTGACAAATCACTTCAGAAAGATTTTTTGTATCAATCTCCTAAAAAAAACTGAAGAGTGTCATGCACAGATTACAGTGCAGTCCTGAGGTCAATGGACACTCGTACCCCTTCCTATAAGCTGCAACATTTTTAATCTTACACGCTCACAAAGAACAGGTACAAAAGCTGTCACTGGGGTGGTACCTTTTCAAAAGGTAGGCTTTTTTACCTATTAGGTTCAAATTTGTATACATTAAGTACGAATATGTACCTTTAAGGTACCAAAATGAATCCTTGAGGTACTAACATTTACCTTTTGAAAACGTACCGCCCCAGTAACAGCTTTTGTACCATTATTTCTGAGAGTGAAATACATTCATGATACACATGAATTCATTTATTCATATATATATAATTGATATATATAATTGATATATATATATATATATATATATATATATATATATATACACACATAGATGGCGAAAATTAATAGAACGCTACAATTTTTTGGGTTATTTCTATCTTTTGCTGTAGTGTGTCAGTAGGAAATATCAGTTTGCAAACATTCATTTTGCATGAATTGTAATAATCCAGTGAGATTATTGTCTGACAACATAGAAATCTGATCTAATCATTATCCAGAAACAGAACAAACTGAAAATAACTAAATCTAGAAGAACCGTGGAAACATCTCTAAGATGCTTCAAGAGACCTCCCTGCAAAGCTACAGTAATGTTAAGTTTCAGGCACTTCTGTAAAAAATGCTGTAAAATAAGAATTCTGTTAAAAAAAATAATGCTAAAAATAGATTAGCTTTATCAATTAACTTCTATTAACTAAATTAAATCAATATTTGGTTTTATTTGAAGCAGTTTTTGGCCTCTGTGCACTTGTGCATGTCTTTAATGTAGCTTTGCAGATATGTTTCTTGAAGCATCTTGGAGACATTATCATAATATTTGGCCAAGACACAACATTTGAAAATCTGGAATCTTAAAATTGAGAAAATTAAAGTTGTCCAAACCAAGATCTTAATGCATAAATTACTAATAAAAAAACAAATATTACAACACATATGTTCTACATGATCTGTCCAGGCTGAAGTGAGAGAAAAGTATTAATAACATTAATATTTTTCTCACAAAAACACATGGGTTCATTACAGGAATGTTTCTCCCATCCATCCAGGATGAGGCTTTTTAGGTGGTGTATCTCTGACTCTGACCCAGTTTGTTTGCTAGCTTGAATAGTTACAATATGCTGTATTTTCCACCAACTGGCAACCCAGGGTGTTGCAACCCTGTTGGGTAAACTGGCAGAAACACACAGACCAAAACAAAAACAGACATCCCGAGACAGAATGCACATTTAATATAATAATTGGCTTTGGCACTGTTCTTGGAGAAACAGGTACGTAAACACGTTTCCTAAATATCTGCAAACATATTATGGTATTTTTATACTTTAGTACAGTCAAAAAATTGACCTACATACAGCCCCTGCAATGAAAAATAAAAAGAAAACGATATTTTGTGTCATACTTTTACCCCGTGCTGTACCGAAAATGTATCGAACTCTGAGATCAAAATCTGAAGTATGTACCTAACCATCATTTTTGTGTACCATTGCACCCCTACAATCTACTGTGGCAACATTCACAGACAAATCACTGAATGCTTTTCGAATATTGTGCCATGATTTCCAGAACCCTTATGAGATCCAGAAGAGTGCAGGAATCTGAGCTGTGCACTATCATGATCAGACGTCCATGCCTGTGGGTATCTGCCCATTTAACTTTGAAAGAAAGAACTGAATCACATTATGAAAAAAAAACTAAATGTGCAGACACACAAACAAAAAGAAACACGCTGAACTGAAGATGTTATCAGAACAACAATCATGCAATGCCAAAGCCAAGGTCATGTTCTGAAAATAAATAATTCAGGCTCACATATATTATGATCCTGAACTGACGGTTCCAGTTTTCACTCAGAAATCACTTGTAAACATATCCAGTAATCTATGCATGAGTACGTCTTAAACCTCAAAAATATATAGTTTTTTTACATTGTTTATTAACTCCAATTGGAAGTCAGGCTGGTCATGTGATCTCCAAGACGTGACCTTTTTTTTTTTTTGTCTCATATCATATAAGTCAACATAATTTTGCCAAATTTGCATGCTTATCAAATACCTTTACTACAGTGTGTGAAAAAATGACTTACTGCAACTTTAATTAGAGGGAGATTTCTTAGGAAAGTACAGTTAGCTTAACAAAGCAAGAAATAATAGCCAGACAGATGATGAAACAATACGAAATACCAAACCTTTGCTTCAACTGGAGATTAAAGCATTGTATGGGCCTGTGGGCTCCTATGAAAAATGCTGATGCTTCAGAAGGTACGAGTCGTTGGTCGTAATGGAATACACAGAGTCTGGTGCTGTCCAAAACTAAAGCACAGGCCGTAAGTCACAGCACAACACTAGAGTCCTACAACAGCAGAGCAGTCATAAAGCTACCCTCATTACTGCACACAGGATATGACAGACAGAGCACGCATCATCATGATCGCCACTGGACACAATTAAACTCAGATAAAACAAAACTAATCAAAACAGCCCAACTGAACGAGCAGATATTTCTGGATTTGGTTAAACAATGTTAAACAAAGTAGCATTTCTCAAAACATCCGATATTCCAAAACCGATACCCGATTATGTGAAAATGCTTAAATCTATATAAAAAACTATATATCGGTCGTTCTCTACCTTAAGCTACATTTTATAATACAATAATAGAATATGAATAGTATTAATAAAATAAAATAATTTCTGGATTAGGGAAAAATTTAATAAATGAAGCAATATTAATAAGATAAATTAAAATAAAATAAATTCATTAAAGATTTGGGAAAATGTAAATGAACTAGTAATAATAAAACAAAACAAAACAAAGTAAAATAAAACAAAAAAATTTAAAAATTAAAAAATTAAATAAAATAAAAATAGCTGACTGCTGAGCTAAGTTGTACAGCTATTTCTGGATTTGAGAAAAGTTATGAGTTTTTAATGGTCTGACTCAAATCTGCTATAAAAGCAGGCGCTTGGATTCCTTAGAGTATTGATTCAGAGATACAGACAGTAAGTGTTTCCCTACAGATAAGAACTGGTCAGAAAAGCAGCATTCTCACAGAGCACTATACTGCAGAGCCGAGACTGATCTACAGACTCATAAAAACCATGATTAATATCTATGCAAATTTGGCAAGGTTCGAGAATTTAATAATTGCCATATGTGCGGACTGTACAAGGCAGCGAGAAAGAGCCAGGCCTTTAATAACAATACAAAATGTCAAATGATAATACGCCTTAAATATGTCATCAAACAAACTCAATCTGACTATATTCCACAAAGAAATATGTCCTCATTTCTCCAAACAATGCATCAGATCTTTTTCCACAATTTGATCCCCAGCATGTACACTAATGTTTTATTAAACCAATTTATCTAATAATATATAATTGACACTCACATTACCAAATTATAACACATCAGTCATATCATTTTCTTTACTGATTCACTTTTCAATAAACTAACTGCAGTGATTGTACACAACCAAACATTATTAGGTAATGTATTTTGTGCTTGCACGCAAAAGCAGAAACAGCTGTACAGCTAATGACAACTCCAACAGTTAACAGGACATTTTATTGTTATTGGGTTTTCTTAAGTCACAGAATGATGCAAAAGTAGATCTTTTACCTAAAAATCAAACAAAAGCCTATTCCCTAAAAGTCCGACAGAGCAGGATTTGGAGGCTCAAAGTGTGATAGAGAAACACTGCGCTCCAGTGGCCAGATATTCACAATTTCAGCAAACAGACGCTCATTCAGAGTTTAGAAACAGCAGGCCAACGGTCCTTCATCTTACATGAAACCATGAAATGAAAAAACATTTTACTTTTCATTAGCAACAGACAAATATCCTGAGGCAGATTTCTTCAGATCAAAACCAGCAGAGGAACGGAATCACAGCTGCATCCGCAGGGAGTCAAAAATCAGATTATCCCCACAGTTAATGTCTAATTGGATTTCTGTATGCGAACGAACACAAAACAAGGTTTCCTAATTTCAAAAATTGACAATAATTCCACATAAAAATGGCTTCGTAACACAATCAGCAAATTTTCGAACATGAGCGCTGCGAGAATTCATTTTCAGTTTCCATGTCCACACACAAAACTCTCCTGGAATGACTCCTGGCCTGTTTCCCCTCACACACCGAGAGCTGTTATAGACAGACAAACCAACGCTGCAGTCAACACCAGAGGAGGAAGAGACAGACAAACAAACCTCTCTATCTGAGAACAGAAACACACTCTCACTGACCAATTAGACTGTTTACCTTCACAGACACACTCCTCTGAGCTCTTCAAAGCCTGTCAGACAACACCTCTATAAATGCCACTTTAATTAGGAGGAAAAAGAGGGAAAAATGGAAGAATATAATGTTAGAATGGTCATACCTCATGAAGCCCTTGTAGCATAAAGTGACTTTAATCAACAACATCTATTAGTTCTTTTTTAAAAGCGAGTATAGTGACTACTGTAACAAAAAAAAAAAAACATTTTTAAGGTCAATTTTTTTTTTTTTTTTTTTTTAAAGCCTTGAATACTCACAGGAAATGCAAATATAAAGTAGAAAACTATATTTAGAAATTTGCATAGCTGTACTATATTAAATATACTGTACGTAAATGACTGATAATGGGAAAGCACATTCCTTTTAAAACCACAATGAAAGATTAAAAACAGAGTTTAAGTACAGAGTTTAATGGATTATGGTGGAAAATGTATGACAAGGACTAAAAAAATAGGGATATTTTAAATTATATCTAAAATTGTATACAAATAAATTTATAACATGCATTATTATTTATGAAGTAAAATTTAATATAAAGTGAAATTGGACCAATCAACACAGATTAGATTCATGGAAAGGAGGGGTTTGGAGAAATTGATCCCTGAGTGAATTGTTTGAGAGTAATTAAGCAAATAAGGTAAAAATAAATGCATATTATAAGACAAAATTGTAAAATGTACTGTGATTTTAACAGAAAGAAATTTGTAAAATGGTACGGTAAAAAGCTAAATAATTAACAGTAAATTCCTGTAAAATAAAACAAACTGATTTTCCCAAAAAATTCTTTGCATTGTATTTTCAATTTTGTTTGAATATGATGTTTTATCTTTAAAATAACTATGTTTCTTATTAGTTTTTCTTATCAATTGTGTATATTTAGGGTTATATGTAAGAGGCAATGTTGTTTATATTTGTTGCAAATGTCAGTATAATGAATCTCACCATGATGGTGTTTAGTGTTTGTGTGAATGACACTGAGCAGCTTCTATGTAAGTTCATATTTAAAAGCTTTTGATGGGCTTTGGTTTCATGTGACTTTCTCAACACCACCTGCATTTGGTGCTTATCAGTGTATTTCAAAGATAAAAAAACTATTTCAATACTTTAACAGACTGGTATATTAACGTTATATCAGTTAATGAAATTACCGTATTTAACTGTAAAATTAACTTAAAATTTTCAAAGGTTACAAACCTTTCATTACTAGTAATAGTTAAATGACTGAATAAAAAGACACCCACAGACGTTAGAAGTTAGAAGTTACATATATATATAAATATAGTTTTCTCTTTTTTTTATTTTATTTAATATATATTTTATAATGTAATTATTTTGAAACATTAAATAATTTCATTCCAATGCTAGCAAACATTTAGCAACAACCATTTAGTTACCACCAACATCATGCTAGCATCATTAAAGAATCTGAAAGCTACAAAATGAGTATGAAAATAAAATGTAGTTACTAAACTTTCCTCTATGTGATTTGCATGTGGTTTTAAGATAACTAATTTACAGGAGACTGTGTCGGTCTGTCCAGGCTAGTAATCACAAGACGAGAGCCTCTTTTACTTGTTATTAAAGGTTTTGCTTGATTACATCCAAAAACGCTGAAGTCTAATGGCATCTCTGTAATTTCCACAGTCTCTGTGATCCTGGACCGTGGAAAAGTTAAAGCTGGAGAATCATGGAGCCTATGAGATTTATTTACTTTTTAATCAGTGGTTACAACAAATGAAGGTCTTCTCTAATAATTCACACCACTTCTCGTGTGTTGTGACAAATAGGATTATACACTATGATGGTGATGCTAATGATTTTCTGCCTGGAAAGGTCACAGTCTCGTATTAGTGCTATGAATGTATGAATATGCCACATCAAATGCCATATCAAGTGAAAAGCCATGGTAGCTTTCAAAAGCCATGCATTTCAGGGGATGGAGATTTGTTTTTGTGGCTTGACCTAATCTTACACAGGTACACCGCTGGCACGGTTAGTGTGTGTGTAAGAGTGTGTGTGAGAAAGAGCTTGCTTCAGTGCTTGAGTAATTAATTCCTGCTGTAAGCTGTAGCACCAGTAGCTCTGAGGAACTGATAATTATTCAGCCTGTTTGTGGCTCGTTGTGCCTGAGCAGGTTTCTCATTTCCAGGATTAGTGGCTATTGGCTCCTTTTTCCCGACTTCGCTTCTTATTTTGCTGTGACAGCTCTGATTTGGGTTATTGCAAGCTTTTATCCACAGAAACTGGCTGATATGAGGCTGGTCTCAGGATCACAGTGGAGTAAAGCGCTCAATATATATATATGCTATCCTTCAACAGTGTGGATTCAGTATGATTTTAATGTCAAAGAAATGAATATTGTTACTCAACAAGGAGTATATTGTTGAGACTCAAAAACATTTGACAGCCTTATACAGACTATTTACTGTTTCAGATGCTTGACTTTGACTTAAGTGCTCTTAAGTGAACATAAGAACAGTTGTTTCTGTAGAACCTTTCACTGTGTAGAGAACAAAAGAACAAGCCCTCTCAGATCTGGATCTTCACTGGGTCTCTACATAACACTGATCACCATTTAAAGCAGAACAGAACTGAAATAACTTAAAGGTGGACATAAGACTACTATGCAAGTTACAAGTTGTTTAGTCACAGTTTAAAATGACATAATTACATTTAATATGTTTAAAAGTTTGAAATTTTTCACATCTTTCCACTTTCTATAAGTATAATAATATATATATATATATGAATTTATTTAGTTAAAAATACAGTAAAAAACATCCTATGTTACGTTTTCATTAGAGCCCGACTGATATATCGGCAGGCCGATGTTATCGGCCGATATTACGCATTTTCCAAAGTATCGGTATACTTTATATAATGACCGATAAATTAATATTTAAAAAATAAAAAAATATAAGCCGATATATCAGATGGGCTCTAGTTTTGATTTGGCTTAATTGTGTTGAGAGAGAGAGAGAGAGAGAGAGAGAGAGAGAGAGAGAGA
>JAUMHI010000061.1:3302155-3316524 GCA_032359435.1 Enteromius unitaeniatus
AGAGAGAGAGAGTGAGAGAGAGAGAGTGAGAGAGTGAGAGAGTGAGAGAGTGAGAGAGTGAGAGAGTGAGAGAGTGAGAGAGTGAGAGAGTGAGAGAGAGAGAGAGTCTTACTCTTTTAAGTAAACTTTCACTAAAAATTGGTATCTGATATGTGAAAAATATTAAAACAATGTGACTAATAAATAGTACATAGTGTAATAAATTACTACAATAAAAAGGTGAAGCTGGAATAATCTTTTATATCCTCTTGAACCTGTCTCATGTACCACAGCTTAGACCTACCACTTCTGTTTAAACGCTCTGAAATATCACATCTCATAACCTCATAATCAGAAGAGGCTTCATGCCTCAGCAGGAGAAGTGTGAGTGATATTTTCCAGACAGCTGAACAAAACCTGGGCAGCGTTTCTAGCCAACGCACTCAAAATCACTAGAGTTAGAGGATAAATACAGGCTTTATTCTACTATTGACTTTCAATCAAAGCGAGGACGAAGCATAAAACCGCGGTGCTCTGCAGCAGGAGGACGAACGGAGAACGACCCAAACATGATGCTGAAGGTCACAGGTTTGCTCTTCTTCTCTTAGGAGCATGATGGATGTTTTCACAAACACATTTGCTCACGATACGATGACTAGACTGGCTCTTAGTGCATCTCGTGAAATTGAGTTCAAAAGGGGTACTGGAGAGTAATCCAACACGTCATTCACCACAAAAGAGCAGATCGATGGCATTATCCTGATCTGCCAGAGACACCAGAGGAGAAGATACTGTTCCTCAGGACTTTAGAAAGTGTGCCAAATCAACACAAATGATTAAATGCCTTACAAAAAAATTATAACATCTACCACATCATGATGCCTAACAGTACAATTTAGACACCACTCATAACAAAAAAAGAACTGACAGAAACTGCAGGTTTCAGTTTTATTAGTATGAAAATGTTTAATTCTTTAATTGAATTAAATAAATATATAGAATAATAATGGCTGTGGCTAATCATATTTATTGGTTATAGGTAACCTATAAACAAGTGTTTATTATATTATAAACTCATTATACATTTATTTTAATTCATTATTTTTCTGATAGATAAATAAATAACTTATTTTAATATTGTTAAAAATAGCCAGATTCTGAATAATTCTTTAATAATATTTAGGTTTCTTTAAAATGTATATTTAGATTCAAACACTCATATAAATATTTGGTAAGATTTGAATTTACAGTTACATATATTAATTTATTATCAGTACCTAAACTCAACAACAACCTACTAACTAATAATAAGCAGCAAAAAACTAAAAAAACTTAAATAAAAACTTATTGAGGGTAAAGTCGTAGAGTTAGCAAGTGTTACCAAATATTTAAATAAATGTATTTGATTAAAAAGTATATTTTCTGCAAATAAATAAATAAAATCTTAATATTGTTAAGAATAGGGAGTTTTTTCATCTTTTTTAACAATCTTTAGATTTATTTTCAATTTATATTATTTAGGCTGAAACATTAAAATAAATATTTAAATGAATTGAAACTATTAATATTTGTTTCCCTAAAAAAATAAAATAAATTGCCAGAATAAACACATCAAATTAAGTGCTTTCTAGACAAAAAACAGCTATATTTATTCATATTTAATGGTTATCTTTCTATTTATTTTTTTATTTATCTATGTATTTTTGAGGAGGCCAAAAAAAGGTTAACTTGTAGTATAAAGCACAAAGCTATGAAATACAGCCTAGTCAGTGGTATCTTACAGAAGTCACTTACAGTTACAGTTTCAAGTAAATGTTTTGCAAACAACATTGTTTCGAGAGGAACGTGGGACGAGTAATCATGCACGGTTGGCAGCCCGTTTCCTAATCATTCCTCGTTTATTCGCACCCAATCAAATCATTTCCCCTTCACTATAAATTCTCCCAGCTTTCATTTCCCTGCATCTCGCTTTCGTGCATCCCTCCTCCACCCCTTCTCCACCATTTCATCTTAAATTCACGCCTTTCCGGGGGGGCAGACGGTGAACAAGCCGAACTCTTGCCCACGCTAGGGTTCCATCCATTAGGGTTCGAAGTTCGCCGTTCTCCCGGCTCGCCAAATTTGCTTTATTATTGACTACAAGGAAAGCGTGAATTCTTGAAACAAACAAAAACAGGATTGGGAAAGGTTCAAGAAACAGGATTCGGGATGATTTAGAGAAAGAAAAAAAGAAAAAACAATTCTACAGCATGAGGTTTCTGTGACTTAAACTGGCATCAGCAAGCTGGGCTTTAAACTTTCATGTTTGCCTTTCATGTCACGCTTTGTGTTTACAGCGCTTTAATCACTCTTACATTTAGATTGAAGCAGCACACGTTTCATGGCTGGCTTTTCATCTCACAGGCCTGTCTGTTATGGCTAATGCATAGATAAATTATATATTCATGAATTTATGGAAGGAATTTGCATCTGATCTCCACAACGCAAATGCTGCGCATGCAAAAAAACTTCCTTCAGCTTGTTTGCCTTCTAATTCTGGAATAAATGATTCAAGAACAGATGTTTGCTGACAAAACTGCACTGAACAAATCAGTGAAGTTAATCACAGAGACGGCGCCGCTGGTTCGCGGCTCATACAGGAAGAGAGGTCTGAGCATCGCTCCATGAGAACAGATGGCAGATTTAAAGAACATGCACAGACGGAAGCATCAAAGCAACTGGTGACCAGTGACCGGCACTGCAAAAATGGCTCAATTTTGCTTTACAGGCACATTTTCTGTGACATCTGAAATGGAACCAATATCATAGCCTCATATTAGCAGGGCATCAAAGAGCACAGGAAGCTGCGATAAGACACGGCCATTTCACTGATAAGACATGAGGAGCCTTTGAATAAGAACATAGCTTTGAATTACTTGATGATTTATGGTGCGCGCGTGTCTTCTGCAGGTGCATGAAAAACCCATAATTCATATCATTAAAGACCTAAAAAAGCCCTTAAAAGATTAAAAACTACTCTATAACACACCTCCAGACGTCCTTTATCGTAATGGTTTGTTTATTTGCTGACTTGTGGCTACTGGACACACACTGGGATGGGGAGGAACACATTTACCAACTCCTTAATGTTTCCACCCACTGTCATTAGTGCTCGTTAGAAATAAACAGACATTCAAGAGAAGCGAGTAGCAATTACCTTCATCTTTGATGTTGCCCTAATTTCCTAAAATGCCCCTCTTGGTTTCTGAACTTAACAAACCCCAGTGATTACTTTCTGAGCATAAGGCACAAATAGAAAATAAATATATTTAAATATAAATACATATATTAAATATAGAGGGAAAATATATTAATAAATAAAAATTTATGTATTTATTATTATTTCCAATATGAATCATATATGATCTACGTATATAATAAAATGTATAATATATAACAAATAATTTATGTTTTGCTTCAAAATGTATAATAATAAAATACATTTAATACAATGTACTATACTAATAATAATAATGATGATGAACAGTGAATAATTAATTTTAAAAATGGTCATCATTGTTATTATTATTATTATTAGTAGTAGTAGTATAAATATAACCAATAAACAATATATATATATATATATATATAATTATTTATTTATTGACATTTTTATTTTTTATTGGTTATATTATATTATATACATTATATATAAAATGTACAATATTTAACAATTACTCTATATACTGCTTTAAAATAAACAATGATAACAATAACAATAAAAATGACATAGTATAGTAGTAGTAGTAATGCTTCACTATACTTAGACTTTCTACTAATTAATGAACAATATTATTATTATTATTATTATTATTGTCATTATTATCATATGAAGCAAGCAATAAAATGACTTTATAAAGCTGTTAAAATTGTTACAGCGCTCACAGAAATATATTATGAAATGCATTTTGCAGCCCTCTGGCGCTTTAAAATGCTTTAAAATTAATATGAGTATCGACAAAACACATGGTTTCACAGCTGAGCGGAACTGCAGCTGAGATTTCAGCAGGACTCCCGGCTACTGTAATTGAAAATGAGTAGTTCAATAGTGAAGCAGTCATGCATTACACACTGTTTACTTTGGCTTTAACCACGGTCAAGAGACATTGCATTTCATCAACAGGATCGACACGCTGTTGAAGGATCTGACACATGCTGAAAGACTGACAGTGGCAAAATATGCTTTAATTGTTTTGCACTGGTCTCTGAACTGTTCTTGAGAAATAAATCTTCTATTGAAGGTATCCCACACTAACCTTTACGGTGCATAGTTATTAATATTCATCTAAATGAACACCACTCGTTTTATGAAGAAAAAAAAATAAAAACTGTCCATATGCTGTGTCATGGATCTCATTATTCCTAAATGAAGCCCAGGAGAACAAGTCTACATCTGTTGCATTGCTCTCAGCAGAATAACATAAAAAGAGCAGTTTGTCCCATGATTAGGAACGAATGATGCTACAACACAACAACACTGTCATGCATCCCCGGGAATCTCAGCAGTAAAAATAATATTGATTCATATATTACTTTAACCCATTCATGTCATTAACAATTTATAAAAGGAATGGTAGTTATATGAGTTTTAATAAGGTCAAATCAACAAATAAATATAATATATTTCTATTTATTTCTTAAATATGCAATCTTAAAAATTATTATTAAAAATAAACTTATGTAATGCATTATATTTATTATATATATATATATATATATATAAGACGTTACATCATGTTTAAGTCATTTTGAAGATTGCATATTTAAGGAATACAAAGACATGAAAAATGTCATAAGATGCAAATATTTCTATAATATTTAGATTTAAAACATTGAAATGTATAATAGTATATGAACATACTTATTAAAGATATGACTATACTTATTAACAATTCTGTACATACATAAAAGTTTATGACAAATGTCACATGTCATGTAAATTTAATACAACTCAACTTAAATTATATGTATAGTAATTTTAAAAATGATACTTACAAAACATGTAACATACATATATTAAATAATGTACATCCCTTTTGAACATTTAATTGTAATATTTTGAGTATTGCACATTTTTGAAAAATATAGACACATTTTGATAATAAAATATGAATGTTTATTAGTATTATATGAAGATGCTATCTATTGAAAATTAAGAAACATATATTTTTTACATAATATTATTTTGAATATTGCATTATTTTAACTGTTAACATTTTGTAAATCTTGTTACTAACTTATTTCCGTTTAATATTTTTGAATATTGTAGTACTGCCATCATTTGTAAAGAGTTTCAGTGAGCACTCATTTCTGAACATATTGTAAAAGAAGTTATTTGAGCTCTGCGACAGCACAAGCATCTTTGGGTTTATTCAGAGAAGCAGTCAGGGACCATTACAATACAGAGCTCTTCTGAGCGGATTATTAACGTTCTGTTTCCATGGCGTTTCTTTTCATCTCCAGTGTTCTCCTGGGTGAGTCCATGCAGACGGCTCTCTATAGATGAGCCAGGTTATCAGCAGGACTGAAGCACTAATCCCCGGCCAGAAATGACTGTCTTCCGAGCCTGTTTGTCTGCTTTTTTTTCCCTTCCTCTCAAGTGGAAAGATCCACTCCACAAGGTCACGCTCAGAAAAGCATTGAGCGGGAGTCAGGAAAATGACATACCTGAAATATGATGAACGGCTGCCCCGGCCAGCCAAACGGCAAAAAGCAGATGGCAATTAATACCTAGACAGGGAACCGATGAATAAAAGAGTGCAGGAGGAGGGAGAGAACCAGAAAAAATAACAAGAATGGATACCTTAGGGTGTGTGTGTTTACCCAACTCCAAAACATGACACTAAAAACAAGTGCACGGGAGAATTAGCGTAACCTCGTTTAAAAATATTTTAAGAAATAAAGTAGGCCTACTTAAATTACCTGTGAGAAATATTTGATGTTCTGTGACAGACACTTCTGAGTCAAAGCAAAACAAAGATCTCAAACAAACTAATGACACTCCGAACTATAAGAGACGTATTTTAGACAGTTATTTTTATGTTTGACACATCTGTGAACCTGACACATCTGTAATGTGCTTATATATATGTGCAACAAAAAAAAAAAGTGTGATATAATGGTGTGGAAAACACATATGCGCAAGAAAAAGAATAGGCCTACAGTTAAACCAAAAATGAAAATTTGCTGAATTTTTACCCTCGGGCCATCCAGCATATAGATGAGTTTGTTTCGTCATCAACAGATTTGGAGAAATGTATCATAACATGAGCTGCCCTCCAATGGATCCTCTGCAGTGAATGGGTGATGTCAGAATGAGAGTCCCAACAGCTGATAAGTGATGTTTCACCAAACGAGGAGCGTGCACGAAATGAACCGCGGCCGGCACTGCATTGTCCAATCAATCTCCTCATCTCACCGGCCATTGAGATTCAGCCTTCCCACTATAAATAGACCCATCTCCTCGCATCCGCATCTTAAATTTTTTGCATCCCTTCTCCGCCCCTTCCTTACGGAGGGGCATGCAGGGTCCGAGCCGGAACGCCGAGCTCTGCCCTCGCTAGGGTTCAAATCACTAGGGCTCGGAGCCCGCCGTCCACCGGACAGCACACATTTTTATGATTAAATGAGGAAGCGTGAACTCTTGAAAAACATTCAAATAATCCACAAATGATCCACATGACTCCAGTCCATCAATTAACATCTGTGAAGTCAAAAGCTGTGTGTTTGCAAGAAACAAATCCTTAATTAAGATGTTTTTAATTTGAAATGGTTGCTTTTAGCAAATATACGAGTCTTTTATCCATAACACTGCTTAGTCTCATCTAAATCAGGTGAGAAATATGCACGGCAGCATTTAACCTCACTGGGGTCATACAAAGGCAATTTTCCACAAGCTAATATGATTCTTTAGGGTCAAAGTTTAATGGAAAGTTTGTAATATAGTTTGTTTTAAAATCTCTCTAAGATTTTCCCCTGTCAAAAACAGCTCTTTAGAAATCACTCTGTTCTGTGTACTTCCCCTTTAAATCTTCACGAGCTCCGCTGACTCCGTCTCTCTTTTCCGGATGCTCTCGGAGGATCTTTTTTTAACCATATTCATAGCAAAACTTGCTAATTAGCACATTATTAGGAAAGGCGATTTGCAAAGATTCATTAAAAGACATTTTATTCACTGCTTCTGTAGGTGAGGCTGGATCATGAATGATTCTCGCCAACATAAACGTGAAAAGTGCACCGTGTATAAAGTTATTGTCTCTCAAAAGATAGAACTGACTCTGAAACATTGAAACGAGTCCTTTTTAAAAACAAATCTCAAGCCGTTTCTTGTTGAGGTCAACAAGTCAGGGATAATATAGAGGCAGTGGTAGTTATGGCAGAAATAAGCCCTGACGGTGTGATCAGGACCAGGCTGCCTCTGCATTATCCCACTTATTACACGGCTACTTGCCACATAAGGAAAAAAACTGGACATGAATATGAATTTGATACATTTTATTGGCATATTTGTTTTAAATTAACATTTTCATCCTTGCGCGAAACGATATAGTACCACCTGACGTAACATTTAAACGTTAGTAAGACCATTTATAACATCTACATATGAATATATAGCAACGGAATGTGTTTTAGTTATTTACAAGTATTAAATTGCACCTTATATTGTCACAAGATGGCGCCAAACGGTAATCTTTGTTGGCGCGGAGGGATTTTAAACAAATAAGTAGCACCGGCTATGCGTTATTACTTTGGAGCGGTTATTATTTGAAAAGAACAAACCTGCAAATGTCTGAACTGACCAATCAGAATCAAGCATTCCAGAGAGCCGCGTAATAAGAAATATTAACATATTGCCTCCCTACTTGTCTTTTTGCACTGGTCTGAATGAAAATGCAAATTCATTCTGTGCCATTAGGTGTCCTTCTTAACAATAGCTGTTTCCACTGTGACGTTGTACACAAAGGAGAACGGTGCTCACAAATGCTGCTTTTTAGGCATTACAGACATGATGAAAATGAGACTAATCGACCCATCACAGCTGATTAGCATCATGCAAAAGATGGTTTTATAAAAAAAGGAATCATTAAACAAATCGTTTGGGAGTCATTGAGCAAGTAAGGGAAAAAAAAATGTTTTTTTGGCCGTGCATGCATATTGGGAACTTCCAAAAACATTCATTCATTCATAATAGGGGCACTAAAAGACTACTTTTTCATTTGAATCATCTAAAGAATCTTTTTTTTCCACATAGAACCTTTTCTTCAATAGTAAGGTTCTTCATAGAACCAGATGCCAATTTTTACTGGAATACAGAAACAATCTCAACATTTCCGCACTGCTGAGGTCTACGGCATGATCTTCTCGACACACACCAAGCAGGAGTATTTGTGAGCTCTGAGAGTTTTGTAGACTCTAATCAAGTGTCAGGAATGATCAGGCTACAGAAAGCTGGTGTGAATTAAATCACAGCACATCTGCTAGAAACGTCAATCTCATTACAGCATCGTCCTACACACGCTTTCTCCTCGGCGAGAGGAAAAATTACACTCTGAAAATGAAAATACAGTACGTGTCTGAAATGAATAGCAATGATGACAACAAACAAGCCAGACGGCCAAATCACAGGAAGAAATCTTTTACAAAATGACAGTGATATTCGGAAGGTGATGAAAACTCTCTCAACAGATGCTCTCAACAACAAACTTTGTTTTTCTGATGCACAACATAGAAAAGTGTGACATATTTCAATTTGAAACAGATTTAACTGCTCTGTCAGAATCGGTGTAACTTGAGTAAACTGGTAAATTAGCTCTGACTCTGAGGGAATTGGTTTCTGTGAACTTCACTGAATGTATACAGTACGTTATCCCTAGGCCTAGGCCATTTTAAAACACAGTGCAATCATCTAAACCATAGTATGTCTTAGTCCGCACTACGCAATAACAAATTTAATACAGATAAAGACTATCATAATATATAAAAAGTGACTAATCATGATTCATTGTTTTGCAGCTTTTGCCAAATGCAGTGTATATTTCTTTATATTATCTATATTTAGACTACCATGAGTTGAGACTATCATAAAAAAATATATAATGTAATATTTTAGCTTTATATACATTTATTTAGACTATCATGAACATTGTCTCTGCAATATTGAGTTATTACACATAAAAACATACTAAAACTGCCATCACCAAAAGTATTAAAAACTATTTAAAAGCAGTTTATACGTATCAAAAAGATATGTATAAAGTCTTTATGCAATAGATTATTTTATTTTAGGTATCCAATGTAAATAGCACTCTAATGTAGCTGAACTACAAAAATAATGCCCGTGTGAAATAACTAAAAACGCAACAATATCAGAGAAAGAGCAACAGCGCCCCCTGGAGACGACACTCAGAAGTGTCCTGCAGAGCTCAAGCTTTAGGATTGATCTGAATCCAGCCATTATACAAACTCATTTCATATCACAAAACACAGGTAAAACGGCAGAAGAGAAGCTTTGCTTTTTAACTTTTTGCCTACAAAGTATGATGCCACAAATACCACATGTCAAATTCATAAATGATACCATGTCACTATCGTAAGAAATAAAATCAAAGAGGTACCATAGCACATGTTCAAAAAGAAATAGCAGCATGTTATTGATTATAAAATATATATATATATATTTGTCAAATACATTTTGCAGCCTATATATTCAAAATACATGCATGGTGCTTTTCTGTAATATATTTATTTAAGCATCAGTTGTGCTTTCTTACCTCTTGAGACAACTTTGGCAGGCAGTTTTCAAGAAATCCTTGGCTATGCAGAACGCGTACGGCTCGCATGAATGAACCTCCTCACCTGCTTTGATTTCACGCAGAGCACGCAAACCATTTCCTTTAGCCTCACTAACAAACCTCTCTACATTCGCAGCCATCACATCACAATATCATTCCTCGAATTCAGCGTCCATGTGCCGACATCCAGCACATACTTATTATAAATGCTCTGTTTGTATCCACGACTGTCAACTCGACCGCGCACTGCGCAGCTCATTCAAATCCGAAACTCGCTGCAATGCAATGCCACTAAACATCAGATCTTTTCAGAATTATTTATATATGCACAAATTGTTCAAATTGAGATAAAGGCGTACTGCACAAACCAATAACTCCACACATGATTAATATCAATACATCCCTGGCTGCGCAAAACCGACGCGCTTTTGATTCGCGTAGTCCTTTTGCGCGTCGCGGTAACATGACGTATGTTGTGCGCCTCACCAATAGGGTTGCGAAACATGCGGGGTTCAATGTCACAGGCTCGCGTGCTGCGCAGCTTTCTTTAATGTAGATCCAGGTGGACCAGAATCGTGTTATTTGAGGTTTGTTTGGATTTAATTATCTATTAATGTATAAGCAAAAATCTCCGTGTGTTTATTTTATCAGAGATGAATGGTTAAAGAGTACGTTTGCTGCACGGCATGGCTGCTGTATAAGATGAATGCATAGCATAATGCAGTGTGCGGTGCTTTTAGAGAGTTACTTTAAATAAAGAATACCAGAATTACGTAAAGAAAATGTCTGGTTAGAATTGACTTATGTAACGACGCGAAATGGCTGTATTGATGCTTATCTAATCATTCAGGCCATGAAAAAAGCTTTTTATTAAACGTTAGTTAATTTTTCTCCTCCTAATTTAACTCCCAAGAAATCTTTCTGATAAAAGTTGTTCGTTGTGATTGCATTCTCTATAAAAAAAATGATGGTAACTTTAAATGGAGTCATAAGTCGAAATGTTTTGGAAGCTATTGTAGTTATGTAGAATTTGCATATAATAAACAATATTAATATTATGTAGAGCATGCTATACAGCATGCATAGGGTTTATCTTTCAACCCTCTTAAGAAACACTTTAAAAATATTTTATAAATATGAACATATTTTATGTACTAGGCAGAATGCAGTTATATGTAATTGTGTATAAAACGTATGTAAGTGTATTTAGCATTATTAATTGTAGGTTTATTTTAATTGCATATATGATTTCAGGCTTCAAGCTTGTTGGTCGCCATGGTGGGATGTGGAGGATGTAGGTTCTTTGTCCTGACTTTAAGAGCTGTATCTGGAACATCAATATCTGGGTCACCCTGCGCTCTGCCTTTAACTAAACACAGGACTTTGTTCACCTCTGTGAGAAGTTACTCTCTAGACCCATTCCCCTCCGGGTCAAGAAAGACTCCGGCTCAGGTGGGCAAACCAGAGCGAATTTCTTCCTCCTCAGGAGGTGTTCAGAGGAACCTCTCCGCTGTCGCCGTGCCCCTGCATGGTCAGTTTCGGCCCCTCTGCCGGTACGATCCTTTAGATTTGGGCGATGTAGCTGAAAACACACGGAAAGCGTTGGGCTGTAAATTGCTGAAGCGGTTCATTGTAGACCCTGCCCTTGCACAAATTGTGACAGACCACCTCGCCAGAGACATTGATGAAGGGAAAGCTGTTATATTTGAGTGTAACCCAGGTGCGTGTTCCTCAACTAATAATTGAATGCCTTTAGTATTTGTCGGAATATTAATGTGGGTTTTGTCTCTGTCCACAGGTCCTGGGGTGTTGACACGAGCTCTGCTGAATCGTGGGGCTCAAAGAGTAGTCGCCCTGGAAAGCGAAACAAACTTCCTTCCAGAGCTGAAGGTAGACATCCAAAGTGATCTCATCTCATTCTGCTCACTGTCAGCTTTCATTTCCCACCCATAAATAACCTAGAGGTGGGCTATATGGCAAAAAAAAATATTTCAGCCAGGATGACAATCCACAATTGTTATTTTATGTTGGTATTTGGACAATTTTCAATTAATAAACTTAGTTTCCTATTATATTCCATATTTCCCCTACTGAGTGAAGGAAATATATTTTGGATTGTTATTAAAACTACAACCGTTATTCATAAATCACCCAAGATGTAGATGAGTTTGCTCTTCAACAGAAAAGATGTGGAGAAATTTAGCTTTACATCACTTGTTCACCAATGAATCCTCTGAAGTGAATGGGTGCCGTCAGAATGAAAGTCTAAACTGCTGATAAAAAAATAACAATAATCCACACAACTCCAATCCATCATTTAACATCTCAGTCAACTGCTCATTGCTTTCTCCAGTGAAAAAGTCATCTCATCTAAATCAGGGGAGAAACTAGATATAGACAAGAAATACATTTTTATTTCTTATCTATATCCTGAAGGTTTTTACAGAGGTTTTTGATTATATATAATTTGCTTGATTAATAAACAGCATTTGAATCCCTAAACAGCATGTGTTTTTCTGTCCGTTCTAAGCATTTTCTGAATTATGGAGTGACAAAAAATGAAATTCCCTCTGTAAAACCTTTAGTTTCTAATATGTAAACATGATTTATGCGCTAGAAATGTGTGCAAATTAGCACGTATTTCAGTAAATAATGAATCATTTGCATATATAAATATTTGACAACTAATAAAACTAATACAAAAATATTTGCAATTATCAATGTAATCAAACAGCTTTTTTTTTTTTTTTTCCTCCCTCTATTCACTTGCAGTATCTTGCCTTTAAAGGAACACTATTTTTTTAAATGGGCTAATTTTCCAACTCCCCTAGAGTCAAATGGTTCCTATATTTTTCCTATTTAAAACTTGACTCTTCTGTAGTTGAAAACTGTACAACTCAATTGTTTAACTCTAGAAGAGTTACATTTAAAATGAGCCTATCAGCAAAAATAGTGGAGTGTTCCTTTAAGACACAATGCACTGATCAAATATACTGACACTCATCCACTTTTCTTCCAAAACTGGTTACCTTTATTTGATTATCAAGAACATCAATGTAACTGTGATAGATGTTAATAAAAACACAGAATACCTGAAAAAAAATAACCTTTTGATCATGACAGGACCTGGAGAGCAAATTGGAAGGCCAGCTGGATGTGGTTCATTGTGACTTCTTCAAACTGGATCCCATTGGCAATGGCAGCATGAAACCTCCTGCCATGTACTCGGAGAAGCTCTTCTCTGACCTTGGCATCTCCGAGGTTCCTTGGTCTGCAGGTTAGTGCCCTAAACATTCAGATTATTGTGGAAGGAAAAAAAGGACAATTACACGAGGATGAATAAACAATCCATTTATGCAATACATTTTTTTAAATTTATTTATTTCTATTTTGAGCAGATGTCCCAGTCAAAATTGTGGGGATGTTCTCCCAAAGAAATGAGAAGAACATACTATGGAAGCTGATTTACAACCTGTTTGAGCGCCGCTCCATTTTCCGCTACGGACGTGTGGAGTTGATCATGTTCATCAGCCAGAAAGAATACACAGTTAGTTTGCATGTCACTATCAACGTAAACGTATTTAGAATTACTTTTATTATTAAAATATATTTAGAATAATGTATTTAGAAGCAGCATAAGCTTTCAAGCTGGATCCAAGTAAGAACTATGATTGATTTCTCTTTCAGAAACTAGTGACCTGTCCAAGAGATTATTTGAACTACCAAGCTTTCAGTGTTCTCTGGCAGATGGCCTGTGATATTGAGTTACTGCATGAGGTGAGACATTTTTTGCGTTGTCTTTATTATTTGTAACCTTTTCTGGAAATAATGATCAATTAATGATTTTTGCATGTACTGTATTCGTAAATTTCTGTTTCTTCATTACAAGGAGCCATTGTCATCCTTTTTAACTGTAAATAAGAAGACTACAAAGTCCTCCTCAAAGAGCACTGTAAGTATTGGCACACAAGGTACCGTTACTTTATGATTCAGCATCTGTTAAAGGAAAATGCGCTCATTTTTGAGCTTCCCTAGAGTTAAATAGTTGAGTTTTATCGGTTTTGAATCTATTCAGCTCTTCTAACTGTAGCTTAGCATAGATCATTGAATCTGATTAAACCATTAGTTTAGATTTTTTTTTATTATTTAAAACTTGACTCTTCTATAGTTACATCCTGTACTTAGACTGATTGAAAATGAAGGGTCGCAGTGATATCATGCCACGCCTGAAATTAATCTCCAGCAATTTTAGGAGTTGCGTAATATCACTGCACCTGCTGCACTAATGATATGGCAGCAAAATTCCTTAATTATAATGCTGGAATGATAGTATAGTTCCTAACCACATCAGCCTAGAAAATGATAACTTTTCATTTCCCATCAGTCTTAATACACAATATAAGTTTTATATAGGAAAAATATTGAAACTCCTTGATGGTTACGGTCTAATCTAAGCTAAAAGGGCTACCGCCAGACCCAGACCATAAATTAGTAGCAGAGTTCGGTAGTGCTGTGTGTTGTTCCAGGGTTGGCATCATCTGAAGTCCTCTGTGAAATTGG
>JAUMHI010000061.1:3319046-3335832 GCA_032359435.1 Enteromius unitaeniatus
ATGTGTGTGTGTGTGTGTGTGTGTGTATATATACACACACACACACACGCACACACACACACACATATATATATATATATATATATACATAACTATGCTCGCGCTGACGCACATAGATAAATTGCATCTACTAATTTAAGTGTAGGTTCCTGCGCGATGAGTTGAAGTACCCGGATAATGAGTGGGAGGGAGGAGCTGCGCAGGCGGCTGAAGTACCCGGATGGGTGACAGGAAGAGCTGCGCAGACGTGCAGCAGAAGCGCAAACACACATCAGCCGAGAGCGCGGTTGCCTGTTCATCCGAATTTAACCACCTGCCCTTATCGATCTGTAAGTGCTGCCTCTTATTTTGAATTCGGTATCCATGAATGATCATATTCGCGTTTAAAACGCAAAACGAAATGTGCATTTTGTTGCAATAAATGCTTGATTCACTCATGATGCTATGCATGTTAGCGCTTGAATTAATGACAGCTCTATCCGCTCCGCCGGCGTCTGATGTGAGAAATAACACTTCTGATAGCAGTTTGGACAAATGTGATGTGAGAAATGTTGAAAGCGCCTCTGACTGAGCGTTAACCCTGCTTTTATACATAAATGTGACTGATGTTTTGATGCACGGAGAATCGTGTGTGTGTAGCTTACGTTATATACGACGATGGACACACTGTATTACATAATATCAACATCTGTTTATCCTGCTGCAGAACGACCTGCGTTGTTGATCTCTCTTATTTTATAAGCGTACTGTTTTGATAAATAATTTTTAAAAAGTGAATGGTGTCTTAAGTTGAAGAATTATTCCAAGTGGTCATGTGTCAAAACAGAATGACGAGTTTCGCTTCGCCAAGCGAGAGATATGCATGTTATGCAAATGTTGTTTATGTTCTAAATAACTTTCTTTGTGGTCCATATACAGAGAACTAGATCTCGATTAGGATAGGAAAGTCATTTCAGTGTATTGACTCACGATAGAGGTCACAACCCCTCCTTAAGGTCATATTTCTAGTTTAGTTTTGCTAGTCTGCACTTTTCTGGTATTATCATTAATGATTTTTATATAATAAGTCACTTGACCATTATCATACAATAAATAATTTTAAGGTACAGCAATCCTAAACAGAAAATACTCAAGTTCAAGTTACCAAAATATACCATTTAGGCACAAATATGTACACTTGGTACTTTTAAGATAATATGCATTCGCATTCTTTAGAAGATAATAAGGTATATAGAGCTTTTTCTAAAGGCGTAGAATGCAACAGTCCTAAAAATGACTTGGCCCTAAAAAGTTATTTAATGTTTTGTGATTCTCTAATTGGTGGAAGTTTCTCTGTAGATTCGTGGGTTCAGCAAACAATCATTTTACAAAAGTTGAAATAAGAAAATAAATTAGTTGAAATAATGCAGACTGATGGCTAAAAAAAAACATTTAAACAACCTCATAGCTTACAATAGGTCTGTCTTTATAGATTTTTAAAATATAGCTCAAAATCAGTTCCCTTTATGGAGAAATACGGTTTTAGGGTTTTCGGTTCTGTACGGTTCTCTTCTTTTAATCTTTAACACTCCAGAAATATACTTCAGCATATGATATATGGCTTAATTATCCACACTTTAGGATACAGTATTAAAAAAGTTATCTCATGTAATCATTCATAAACTGAATTGGATGCATACAGTCACAGTTCTATCTATTGTTTTATTTCTGCTGTCATCAAAGGTAATACAGTGCGATCGGGCCGCATTTTTGTGTCCGAGCCCGGCCCGCGTCCAACAGAGCTGTAACCAAATTTTTTTCTCATACTAATGACACATGCACTTTTTTGCGTGGAAAGCCTGCTTTTATTAAGCAACTGTAGGAAGAAGTTCGGAAATGTCAACAATGAGAGCATCAGCGCACACGGGGCAAAAAGTGCCTTTATAACAGACCCGAGCCGACCCGAACCCGTGCATCCTTTCTAAATATCTGTCTGAACCCGGTATCCATCCTCTAATAGGTAACATGAAATCCCAAATGTTCCCACACACCAGATTTATACGACGCTGGCGCATCCTCCAACTGCGGGCAGCCTTCCTTTTCTCTTCCACTTCTCTTCCATTTCTACATGTACAGTATTGTGACCTGCAGCACTCACTCCACACCGTAGACATCTCAATTCTTTCACGCGAAAGGGAAACACACTAATGTCACATACGGGGCACGAGGCTGCATTGAGCATGTCATGACCCGTCGAACCGTGCGACGTATGCATGCACCGAACCGAGAAAAGCATACCGAACGGTTCGGGGTTTTTTCATGAACCATGCCACCCCTAATATATATATATATATACATATATATACAGTACCTGTGCAAAAGTCTATATTTGAATATAAAAAGTATACCATTTCGAAAGAAGTTTCAGTATTACTTTAGTTTAAACTTTCGTTTTTAAGTCAGAATACAGGATTGATATTAATTTCACAGATGGTTTTGAAGAATACTGTGTCTAGCTACTCCAGTAATGCTTGTTTTTCAGGATGAATAAACCTATTTCTCATCTCTCTCTCTCTCATTCACCCCCAGGCTTTATGTTGTTAAAGGAGCTAATGAGTGAGAGCAGCTGTCTTTTATTATTAATGAGCTCTCTCTTAAAAGAAAGGGATGAAGGAGCATAGCAGCTCACAAATCTAAATTTCTGCCTGCCATAATGTGACTGACCTCATGTTTTTGTGGCTGTGCCCTTTAATATCTCAACTCATAACATAATTGAAAATTTTAATGAAAGCGGTCACAAACCCACGACGATAGCTTGTTGTTAAGTCATTCAGAATTGATAGAAAGCCCACGTGTGTGAAGCGGTTTACCTGCCCTTGTTGTTGATGTGTAGGTGGTCCCTCCGCAGGCACAGATCCGGTGGTCCTGTGCTCACTGAGTCACTGTGTTGTCAAAAAAGCAAATGAACGCCTGGGGTCCGCCGTGAGTCAGTCTGCACTTCTAGAGCCAAATAACATCAGGATCAGGTTCTTTACACAAACAGCCAAGATCTTTCTGTCCCTGAAAAATAATGATTCATTGGTACACTTTATTGTGTTGCAACATAATGGTAGTTCTAATGTATATAAGACACGGCAAGTTTAATTATATATCGCATTTTATACACAACAGTAATTCAAAGTTCTTTACATTGAAAGGATTTTAAAATATTCATACGAGATGCAAAAGAAATGAAAATACTACTCTAAAAAGTAAAAATAAACTGAATTACATTGCATTAGTTGGCCAGCTCATAACATTTCCAGAACTGAAGTTAACTTAAATGTATTTATCAGCCAATCCCTATATCTTTAAATCTTTACTTATTGTCTCTAAGAATTATCCAGTGTTATTTTATTGTTTTATTGTAAAACAAAGATTGGAGTATGTTTTAAAAAATAAATAAATACATTTAGTCTGTTTCAAAATTGAATGTTTAGTTCAGCATTTGTTTTTAATTATTTGTGAAATTTAATAATTTTGTATTTATTTGGATTATTTTTCATTTAAAACATTTTTTTAGTTATTTTATTTGCTTGGATTTCTTTATCTTTAATTTATAGGTGCATTATTTTTAAAGGTAAATTTTTTCACACCTAGCTTTTATCCACCTTTCAATTCACATAAATGATATTAAAATTTTTAGTTTACAGTAACACAGCATTCAGCTTGATTCAGTTTTTCACTTAATGCACACTGAATTGCCTTAAGCGTTATCATTGCACGCAGTGACCTATAAGCACTGTAGTATTTATTCATTCATTCAGTCTGCAGCTCCAGAATCCCTCTGAGCAGATGAAAAACAAACAGCCTTTAAGATCTGCAAGATGCTGTATGATATTGCGTAAGCTCTGCCATGAGAGGGTATGGTAATAATGATGCACTTTCTTCTATAACAACCCAATGGGGACTATTATGGAAAATCTCCATGGTGTATGAATTCACTATTCAGGGGAACCAAACAATCTGTGTGTGTGTGTGTGTGTGATAGAGAGAGAGAGAGAGAGAGAGAGAGCACACATATAGACTTTTGAGCATTTCCTAATTCAGTGTAATACAGCTGACTAAAGGGATACCAGACAGCAGGTCGGTGCTATAACATATAAAATAACTTGAAATTAATTACAATAACTTTTGTATTAGATTATATAATTTTTTAAAATATGTTATTTAATATATACATTTATGATTTTTATTAATGACAAAAAAATACAGTAAATAGTATTATTATTATAAAAACACGTATTCCGTCTTTATTGAAACCAGTTTTTAAACATGATGATCTCATGTGAAATGATACCAGAACTGTACAGCTAAACAAAAACATTAGCTAAAATCTCATTTGCATTTGGCCTTAGATTAATACAGCTATAAACAAATGCAAAACAAAACGGACAAATCTCAAGTGTTTTGATTCATGCACTGCGCTCAGCCAGCCTGAAGTGGAATTATGGGTAAACTATGAGTCAGTTCTCTTAAAGGCCAGCGAGCTCTTGACTTTTCTTGATGGATCACGGCCATTAAAGTGTCGCTCTGATTTGTTCTCAGCATCGTTGAGCGCCTGCAGGGGTTCGAGCGGATCTTCATGCTCTCGGTCAGTGGGACCTCATGGACGACGGACAGTGGCAGAGTGATGGCCCTGTGAGGCGGGGAGGAGTAACGGAACCCGACCTCCTAAATGACTCTGACTCCAGCCGCAGCCCGGACGAGAACCTGAACCGACTGGTGGAGGAAGCCGAGGAGGTCGAGCAGGGGCCCCGTGGTGGACAGAAGCCCCTCCGACAGGATAACACTAACAACAACGTCGACGACGAAGATTATGACGGCTCCAAGGTGGAGGATGAAGAAGATGAGGAGGAGGAGGAGGTAGATAGTAACAGTGGGGCATACTCTCCAGAGCTGGATGGACACGTCCGAGACTCTCCAACACCCAGTCCAAGTCCCACAGGTAACAGACAATGTCCAGCTGAGCTTTGAGAAACCTGAGCCTGAGGCATTAGCATAGATTTAGCCTTTGTTATTTATATCTCACAATTCTGTGTGTGTGTGTGTGGTTTAGTTCTTACTTTGTATTTCTGAAATTTTTTTCAGAAAACACCTTTCACACAGACCAACAAAAAGTGTATTAAAAAATACTGTTTTATATGTTCCAGGCCAGCTAAAATAAAGAAGAAAAAAATAAATATTAAGTGCTACATTTAAGGTTAACTGAACAACTAAAAAAGAAATAAATAATACAAAATAAATAGTAATTTTTTTTTAAGATTCATTTGAAAAATTAGAATAAAATTACATTTTATTTAAAATTTAGTATTTTTTCTCTTTATTTTTAAGTTAATTTAATTACTTGAAGATTTATTTGTATTTTTATTTTTAAATTACTAAAATTACTAAAGCCAAAATCTAAATAGCTAAAGCTAAATAGAAATAATTAAACATCACAAAAAAAAACATAAAACCTAATATTAAAATAACAATTGAGAATATAAAAATAAACAAATTATTACAAATATTAATATTATAATAGCATATAAATAATAATAAAAAAATAACACTGAAATTTTACGCAACACAAAATGTAAATGTATTAATTCCTGACAGCTAAGTTGTTATATTACAGCATTTATTTAGCTTCCCATAAATGACAGTGAAATTCTGTTGTTTGGAAGTGCTATCCTATTGTACATTAAGGCAAAATCAGTTAATCAGTTCCCGACCTTCACAGTGTGAAATTCTCCACATGTTGACCTGGAAGCAGTCAACCCAAGTTCAGTCCCATGTGTCATGTGTCAGTGCTGCCACGGTTCTCACTTTCTCTGCCAATCATGAGGATTTTTTAAATGTCAAATTTGGTAGTGCTGTGCTAGAAGGAATGAGATATTTATGCTAATAATATAAAATTTATTCAGTATCTTACATGCAAAAATAGAAATTACTGATATTAAATGTTCCTAGGACATTGAATGGTTTTTGTGGCACAACCTAGTCCAAATGGTGACATCCTGAATAACATGGGCATATTTATTTGTCATTCAATTGATCATGCTGAGGGCGGAGATGCGTTTCTATTGTCTGCGAGGATTCAGACTCTCTGAGTAATAGTCCAAGACTTTTGTTTCTGTTTCTGCGGTAGAGCGAGTGACTGCATCCTATTGTTGTTGTGCAACTTTCAGACAGGTTTGTGTGGCGTGATTAATAACAGCCAACCTCTAGAGCAAAATATATCTGTTGATGTACAATCACTGGGTGTGACATCTCAATTCAACTTTTTGGTAGAATTAGACACCTACTGTATATGCTGTGTGCCTTGGAAAACCACATTATTATTACCGTTAACTTACCGTTAAAACATTTTTGTTCAGTAAAATAAACTGAATGATGATCAAATATTGTAATGTATAAGATGGATAAAGTAAATAAAAATGAGAAGAAATGTTCCCTTGGAAACTAAATCAAATCAGTTGAAGCACTAAAAGAAAAGAGGAAAAGAAAGAAATGGAAAATAAATAAAAAAAAACAGTTAAGTTAAAAAAAATAATAATTTAACCTCAACAGTAACATAAAATATATATATATATATATATATATTCAAAGGTAACTAAATAAAAAAGCAGATATTCTGAATATTAAACAAAAAAATGTGTATAAACGGTACTAAAATAACACTGAACTACATACAGTAAAATAAGACGTCTACTGGAAATAATTATGTTAAAGTAGCATAAGGTTAATATAAGTGTCAACACTTTTCAAGAGGATGTGATATTTGTGTTTTCAGTGTCAGAGGGACTGGTGAGTCCTGAAGGGACGCCTCACAGCGATGCTGGATCACCTCAGGGCTTTGCTGGCTCCCTGGTGGTGTCTCTGCAGGAGCTGGGGGAGGAGGGAGAACACCCTCTTCTGCCACAGTGCCTCCATCAGGTCCCGTTCTCCTATTCTACATCATCTCCTCTGTGTGTGTGTGTGTGTGTGTGTGTGTCTGCCCGACCCTGCTAAATTATGTGTTAAATTAAATGTTTTTAACAAGGAAATGTGACAGAGGAACAACTAAATGCCATCTCTCAATAGACAATAGCTATTTAATTTCATGTGAATGAAAACAATGCTGTGAGGGATTGATATTTAAGGTGTGTGTTGGACAACCCTTATCTCAGATTCCTTTTCTTCTCCTTTTTTAAAATTTGATTAAGCCGTTTATTTTGCTAGCAGAACAATGCATGTTATGTAGTTAGAGATATTACTATTAGTGATGAGATTAAATATTAGTGCAATTTAAAATGAATGAATTTATTTATGTGGTTCAAAGCTGAATTTTCAGCATCATAAGTCACATGAAACTTCAGAAATCATTTTAATATGCTGATTTATTGCTTAAGAAACATTATTTGTCAATGTTGGAATTGGTGGTGCTGCACTGTACTTTTATCTTTTAGCTAACAAATATTAAAAAATGTCTTTCTGAAATTTCCATTTGACAAAAACATAAAAACCCTATATTTTGATGATGATGATATGTGAGCTAGCAAATTGGTATATTGATCTTCAGTTTTTGTGAGCATCTGCTCATTGCCAGTAGATGGTGCAAACCTCTTGTAACTTCAGTCTGCTTCGCTACTGTATATGTGCCAGAACATGAGATGAATTTTCCTGGGCTGTTCCACATTGTTCATTAATAAGCTGGTGTCGGTCTGTTGCTGCTGCTGGCCCGTGCTGATAGCATTGACTGATAGCGGCGCATAATGAATCTGATAGGAAGCAGAATAACCTGCACCTTAATTGAGCTTGACCTTATTCAACATCTTTGCTCCGCTGGTTTAGTTTCATCCTTAGGAGAGATTTATGTGAAGCTACAAGACGACTCTCCTGGAACTGCTCTCATTTATTTTTGTGCGAGGTTTTAAAGAGAACAAATTGGATAACTGGATTTTCTTTTCGCTTTTTAAGTGCACTGTGTATACTCAAACAAGAACAACAAAGCCCCTTCCTCAGCTCACCATTTATTGAAATAAGCTGCAAAAGTGGGTCAAAAATAGGAATAGGATTAATAATCATGTTAACATATGATTTCTAATGTTTATATGGATGTTGATGTAACTATGCCAGTAGACAAGAGTTTTGATGATGCATTAAAATCTCACACTTCTAACAAAATCAAAATTGAAGGATGTTAATGTACAATTATGAGATATAAACTACCTTTTATATTTTTATTCCATGGCAGTTCTTTTTTTTTTTTTATAATTAATGTAAATTATAATGAATTACAGTATACTTGTGCTGCTATCAGTCAATATGAGTCAACAAAAGATTACTAATAAACAAGAAAAGTTCAAAACAGAGTCTGCAGGTTGAGCAGATTGGACTGAATTGATTCAGTCTGTAGGGAACTAAACAAAGAAGAAAAAGAATATTCAGTGCTGGGAAAAACAAAGAACTAGTGCCTCATTTATGTAGATCTTGAAGATGAGATGGATAGGGAATGAACGAGAGCGAGAAAGAGACAGATTTATGCAGAAAGAGCTCAAGTGTCGTAAAGGAAGAAAGGTTGGAATGTGTTACTGCCTCCCACTTGGTGAGACATCTCTCATGTTGTACCGGCTTGACAGCACTCAGAGGAATACACGCTGTAGAGATTTTCATCCTGCATCTTCACTTCAACTTTCCCCTGCAAGACGTCTGAAGAGAGCTGATGTCAGGAGTTTTACTCGATGGGAGCTAGTTTTTGCACCTCTGATAACATAATATACATGCAAGTGTAGTGGAATAAATACTGTCTAAGATAAACAGACTTGTTTATCAGCTATAAAACATCTGTAAGGTTACATTAAGTCCTTAAGCAGCAGGTTTCAGGTGCATTATCTGTATAATTTATGGCTTACACTTGGGCTGGGCGATTTAATCGTCGATTCATGCACTGTAAAAAAAAGGCTGTAATTTTAACTGTAAAAAACTGTGAAAATGCCACGGGGAAAAAACTGTTTAATGGTTAACAGTAAATTCCTGTAAAATTTAGAGGAAGAAAAACGTAAACTGTCTTTCTCCAGAAGTCCCTGCATTGCATTTCAAATTTTGTTTGAATTTGATGTTTTTTCTTTGAAATAACTTATCAGTTCTGTTTATTGGGGTTGTGTGTCACATGTAATGTTGTTAAATGAATGTTTATTGCATATTTCAGTTTAATGAATCTCACCATGATGGTGTTTAGTGTTTGTGTGAATGGCACGGAGCACCTTCTATGTATGTTCATAATTAAAAGTTGCTTGTGATGGGCTTTGGTTCATCATGTGACTTTCTTAGCACTAGCTGCATTTGGTGCTTATCAGTGTATTTCAAAGATACAAAACAGAATTCAGTACTTTAATGGCTTGGTAAAATAACATTGTGTAAGTTAATGAAACTACGGTATTTAACTGTAAATTTAACTTAAAACCGCAAAACCTAAAATGTTGTTACCATATTTTGTACGGTCACATTCCGGCAACCACAGCTGCCAGTTTTTTACCGTAGATTAAGTTTTTGTTTTTTTTACAATGTGTGCATTTCGGCAGTAAGATGTTACTGTGTTTTTGATGTTTTTTAAATGGGCTGCAGTTGATACACAGAGCCTACTCAGAAGCGTTTCCTGTCAGTGATCTACAGCACTGTGTATCAACTGCGGCGCATTTTAAAAACAGCTTATTGAGATTTACCGCTAATCAAAGAACCGGCTTTACTGATGAAATGCACATGAATTAATTGACGATTAAATGGCCCAGCCCTAGCTGACATTAAGTTATTAAATCATGAATGCTTAACAGATCCGTATAGATTCATATGATCCATAAATCTCTACTTTAATGAATGACCTATTTTATATAATGTATTAAATTCAAGTCACTGTACAGTGTTACCTAATGATGCTTTTCATTGTGAAATGTAATGCATAATAACTCCAGGCTAAACTCTTTTCTTTACAGATTGCAGAGTCATATATGCGTGAGGACGACTGTATCCTTATTATTTTTTCAGTTACATAATACAGAGGAACTGTGTAATGGTGTGTTTGAACACCCTTTGACGCTTGTTCTGTATTATTTTATACCCCTTTGCCTTTGTTATTGTAACTGAATCAGGGATGCTTGCAATGTTTATGGATATAATGCTGTTTATTGCATTACATTCAGTGCATTACTGCAGCCAGTCATTGTCTTATATGATCACTGTGGCATTATTTAGTTTCAGTGTTGTAAAGTGCATGTGTGCTTTGGAGTTTCCTCTAGATTTTCTTTAACCAGAGCACTTTCCAGATGAGAGAGCAGTCCGGTTTATACAGTTAGAGAGACTCTATCACGAGCGTCTGCTGTCCAATCTCGCCGTCCTACAGCAGCAGTGGGGTAAGAGGATTCTGGGAAACCGTCACCCACAGCTGGTTCTTGACAGAACTCCTTTTAACTTCATTTTTTTATGATCAGAGAGGAGACGGAGTTTGGCTGGCCAGTGTCAGGACGCTCGAGAAGACAGAGACAGCGACCTGGATGCTGAACACCTGGAGAAACTGAGACACATCTGCAGAACGCACAGACAGTGAGTGCACACTGCACATGAACGCTACATTAGTTTTGCCACATAGATCAGGTCAGCGTTGTTGTTTTATGTATTTTATTATATTTATGTGGGTTTTTTTTTCATTAGTTAAGCTGAACAGATCAGGTCAACAATGTTTTATTCAACTTTATATTATATATTTATGTGTTTATGTGTGTGTGGTTTTTTTTGTTTGTTTGTTTGTTTTAAATGGTGCATGCTCAATATTTGATTCTTTTTTTTTTTCAATTTTATTTATTTATTTGCATTTTTTCATTGCACTCTTTATTTCTTTGTACACTTTATTCATTATTTTATTTTAATGCTTTTACAACAGATCAGCCACACAGATCAGGCCAACAAAATAATACTAATAATATGTGTTATTAATAATATTATTATGTTGTTGTTTTTTTAAATGCACACATGATTAGTTCAACCACACAGATCAGATGTTTTTTATTTATTTTTTTCATTTTATTTTATTTTTATTTTTTTCTCTACAACAGATCAGCCACAATGTATTTTATTTTATTTTATTTTTTTTATTTTGTTTTATTTCTCTCCACAACAGATCAGCCACAATGTATTTTATTTTATTTTATTTCACTTACTTTTTCAAACCATTGTTTTATTGCATTTCACAAAAGATCAGTCACACAGGTCAGGTCAGGTCAACTATATATTATTTATTTTATTTAGAATTTACTTTTTGTTCACACTACATTACTTCAGCCACACAGATTGGGTGAACAATTTTTTTTTTTGTTGTTTATTTTATACATTTTTTTACTTGCGTGTTTTTCTCCTCTCTTTTATAATGCATATTTTCAGATCAGAGCTTGATCTTTGTAAAAATATGTCAGCAGTGCTGTAAATGGAGTACAAGTAAATGTTTAACCTTTCGAGCAATTACACAAGCCAGCCATACCTGAGCTTCTCTCTTTCCCCTCCTAAATTTAGCTCGTCTGTGTCTCATTTCTAGTCTCTGGCTGCAATTTGCAGTCCTGTAATGGTTTAAGCATATGGCCCGTTGCTGTGCTTTCAGCAATTTGAGACAAGCGCTAGAGTTTCAGTATGGGAAATGTGCCGCGCTAATATTAGATTCCCGCTGAGCAGAGCGACCTTAGATTTGCGTCCCCTTTTATGCACGTCGTCCCGCTACGCGAGAGATGGAGAGAGGAAAAAAAATACAGATACAACAGCTCCTTAAGATGATTTTACCTGACACTTTGCTGTTTCTCGTCTTTTTTCAGACCTGCATGGAGTGTTGAGAAGGTAGGACTTCCTCTTTGAAGCTTGCTTTTGGAACAGTATGTCTATATGCATGTAAAGAAAAAAAGTGTCTAAAGACCAGAGGGTGAACGTCTGCGTTGTCTGTGTGCGCTCATAGTGCGAACGGTCCAAAGTGCAAAGGAACAGCGTGATCAAAGAAACACAGGGAGGAGAGCAACATCTCAACACGCAGGAGCTTTCATGCAGCTCAGGTGAGTTCATTTCTACGATAGGCCAGACCACCTTAAATAGACCATCAGCTACAGGAAAACGCATCGCCTTTGTTTTGATACTTTATGTTTACTAGATATATTTCTTATGGCTTTTTATTTCAATTAACAAATAAAAAAAATTCTTTCTACCACCAGAGTAATAACCATAATAGGATGTGTGTATTTACGTATGTATTTATTCAGGGTCAGATAACACCACCTTGCATTATATTTACTGAAGAAAATCCAATATTTGTTTCTTACAAAATTATAGTGCCGATTCCAATATTTTTTCTTGTTTTGCTCAAGAATGTAACAGTTTCTCATGAAAAATATACTATAATAGTTGTCTTAGATTATACCTTAATCACTAAAAAATGTTTAAAAAAAGACATAATTCCTATTTTCCTCAATAGGTTACAGTTATGTTCAGTTCTCAGCCAATTTTCATATGATTTATACTTCTGTAGATATTATTATATGCTTAATCCTCTTAAACGATTACCACTGATTTGTTAAACTTTTAAACTTTTCACATTTTAGTGCTTTTGTATATATTTGTAATATTTAAAATTTGTATCATTTTCTAAACACTTTCCATCATGTACAGTTTTCACACATGCAAACATAGAGTAATATATAATCTGAATTTGTATGCATGTTATTTCTAGTGCTGTCAGACAATTAATCATGATTAAGTGCATCTAAAATAAAGGTTTTTGTTTACATTGTATATGTACTGTGTATATTTATTATATATACACACACATACAGTATATGTTTGAAAATAATTCTATTTTATATATAAATACATTTAATATATAACATGATATATTTTTCTTAAATATATGCATGCATGTGTTTGTATTTATATACATAATAAATTATACAGTATACACATGCAATGTAATTTTTTTTTATTTTGGATTTGAATGGCAATAAATAATTTGACAGCACTAATTATTTCCAAATGTATGCAACAAAAGAAAAATCTTAATACCTATTTTGTCAGAAGACATGATGGATTTATATTTGGATTTTTATATTTAATTTATTTATCCAATATATATATTTTAATATATATTTTCTTCCCCAAATATATATTTTAAAAACATATTTTAGGAATTTATATGTAATTCCTATTTTGGAAAAAAATATGACAAGGTTTCTGGCAAAAATATGTTGGTCTCACTCACCTCAGCAGAAAGTTGTTCCAAAAAAATGTGTTTGCAAAAGTACTTTTTCATTGATTTATGGCAAATAAAACTACTTAACCTTTATCAAGTATGTAAATAGGATCTGTTAGAAATGTATCTTTTAATATTAGTTGTGTACACCTAGAAAGATTCTTGCATCAACTGTGGACGAGGCAAACCCCATGTCCCCTTCTTAAGGTACACACACACACACACAGTTAGAGTTCCCTCCTGTCCCTCCATACCATGCCTTATTGATGAGCCTCTCTTTCTCACCAGCTCTCACAGCTGATGTGCTGTTGGGGTATGTTACCTGAACACCGCATTACTCGCATTGAGTTCCCTGACCCGGTTTCACTTTTACATGCCAGGCATGGCAGCACCACACACACAGCCTCTGCCCAGCCACCTGTTCTGGAGTGTGAGCAGGCTTTCTGCTTGGCCGGGACTTCTGCAGCCGGTGCATCTCGGCCTGCGCTGTTACCCTCCCAGACACACAAGTTAAAGATTGATTGCATTCACTCGTACTGCTTGTTCATGCAGAATTCTGACCCAAAAGTTCATTATAATATCATGCCCTCTGTTAGACGTTAACTTGAAGTGTAGTTTCTGATTGTCTGATGTGTTTGATCAATCTGAAACCACAGAAAGTCAATCTAAAGATACATTTTTTTTTTTTGGCAATTATGAACTTCTAGAAATATTATTACATTTTAAAATGTGATTTCCAGGCTGGCAAGAGTAAGAAATTAATAAGATTAAGATTACATAAAAATTATTTAATATAATTCATAAGATTGTATGTATATGTATATATTTATATATATACACGCATATGTGTTGTCAAACAATTACTTGTGATTAATACAAATATCCAAAATATTTTTTTTTTTACATGAAATATGTGTATATATAAACACACATAAACACATTTATACTTTAATATAAATTATAAGAATATGAATATATAATATATACATATAATATATAAACTAAATATATAATCTAATTTATTAATTCTTTGTATCTATTTAGTAAATAAATTGTTCAATTTCAATGTAATTAAGTTGAATTTATTATTTTATGTGTTTCTTTTTACTTTAAAAATGTTACATTAATTTTTTTTATTATAATTTATTTAACTGTCATTTTATTATATTTACTTTATTTTTATTATTTTTCATTTATTTATTTCATAGTTTTATTAGTGCATTTTAATTATCTTCAGCTATGCAATATTCAATTGCTAAAATGTATAAAGTCAATATGGTACACATATACTTCCACATTAATTTAAACATAACATTTGAAGGGGAAACTGGAAAGAGACCTGCCTAATAAAAGGAACTGGACCTCCTGGACAGCACGGCATGATTGAAATTCTGATAAATGAGTGGTAAACAGCAGGGAGAGTGTAGTATTTAGAAACTGAGCATCAGACTGTATCGGCATGGCACTGGTTGTCGTGTGTCTTTCTCTGATCAATGACAGCGAGCTGTCATCACTGAGATCCTGTCTCTGAGCAGCACAACTGAGTAAAGACACATTCAAAGCAATCAACTCGACTTCATCAAAGTGAAGCTTTAGGCTTAATTATCATGATTTGTTTGCTATTATCGGGAGATATTCATCTTTGTCCCATTCCACATCATGCTAAACCAGATCATTTTTGGGATTTTACGTCGGATCCCACCTCCTCTCTGTTACGCACTTTGGGTCACGGAACGCTGCTGTCTGGTTATGTTCAACAAACCAACCTCCTTCGCTTTGGTTTGCCGGGATTTGGTGACAGTGTTTGGAGGCCCAGCGGCTGGGCGCTGCCAATATGTGCCGGCGTTATCCCAGCCTAGTGGACTCCATGTCAGCTATTCTACAGGTACGCACTTTGGGTGGCGGTACCTTACTGGCAGGCCATGCTCAACACACTAACCTTCCTCGCTCTGTCTTGATGGATGTTTGTGCGGGAAGCATGGTGGCATGGGAGGTCGGGTAGCCAGGTGTTTCTGTGGCTGGAGCTGGCATTCTGTGACATGGTCTTGTGGGAGCATTGGTGTCGGAGGGGGAATGAAGGGGACTCTGTGCCGACTGAGTTGTTACCGAATAGTTACACTTACACTGTGAACTCTGGTTTAGGCATTCCACAAATGTTTGCAAAGTCTATGCAAAATGTTAAAAGGAGAGTTGTTAATCAAGCCATTTTTTAAAAATAAGAAATTTTAAGAAATGTTTCTTTAGACAGTTAATCAATCAAGATCAATGGGATCCTAAACTCAAACCAAAGGGTCTCTTAGGTGGTCATTCGAATGCACGAAGTATTACATCAAAAAGTTATCAAATTCATCATCTTTTACTAGACTCTAATTTAGACTTTCTTTGCTTATCTGAAACATGGCTTCATAAAAATTCTAGGTCTGCAGCATTAGAAGTGCCTGGTTACTATATAGAAAAGATAGAATTGGTTCGAAGGGAGGTGGCGTTATGATTTATGTGAAAACTGGTATCCAGTGTGATGAAATCGCCTGGGCAAATTGCACAGATTTGGAATATATTGGTCTGAACTATACACTATCACCACAGATGTCTTTCATATTAATGGTAATTTATCATCCACCATCTTCAAATATTAGTTTTTATGAAAACTTGAAACAATTATTAAAACAGTGTGATTTCAAAAAAGAAGTCCTTGTTATAGGAGATTTTAATACTAACTGGGATGATAAAACAGTTAGAAAGCATCTCAAACAAACACAATTACAAATCTGCACCTTTGGTGTTCCACAAGGATCTATTTTGGGTCCTTTACTTTTCACGTTGTATATCAATGACCTTCCATCCATCTGTCCTAACAATAATATCCAAATGTTTGCGGATGACAGTGTTATTTTTATATACAGTAGTAGTTTGTCACTAGTTGCAAATAAACTAAACAGAATCCCTGGTACATGTCACAGCTTGGCTAGAACAATGCTGTTTACAGTTAAACATCTCTAACACAGTGTGTATGTTCTTTTCTAAAAAATAATAGTTTAAGTGTAGTACCAGATGTATTTGTATCAGGGGAAAGATTACAAGTTGTATCTGAGTACAAGTTCCTTGGTGTTCTGATTGATTCAAAGCTTTCATTTCATGAGTTTGCTGTTCCTTATGATCATAATTAGCATATTTGGAGTGCTGTCCGGGGAACGAGCCGGGATGTCGGCAAACGGGGGGTAGAACCTAGGGTTGCGCGATATGGTCATTTTTCATATCGTCATATTGCCAGCCTGTGAGATCGCAGATATTATCGTGTATGGGTGGGTGGGGGCAAGAGAGAGAGAAAGAGAGTGCGCCTGGAAGCACCAGTAACCAAAATACTATACCTTCAAACATATTGAAAACTGACATGTTAAACATAAAAATATTTAAAACAGATAGTTCATATACTCAACAAAAATATAAACACAAAACCTTTGTTTCTGCTCCGATTTTTCATGAGATGGACTTAAAGATGTAAAATTCATTCCAGATACACAATATTACCAT